>JBAMHV010000018.1:14629860-14643919 GCA_037177535.1 Pseudomugil gertrudae
GATTATATGGACTCCTGTGTGGACGGCACCATCCCAACAAGAACAGTGAAGACACTTCATTAACTATTTTTTGTATTTACAAAACTACTACAGTTTGAATTTCCCTCTGGGATCAATAAAGTATTTTTCATTTCATATTTGCAGTTAAACTTGGATTGATTTAAAAGAGATCAAGTTCAACTAATTACAAATAAAGAAGCTTTCTTTTTAAATCAGAATAAAAAAGTATTAGTTTGATACATATTTAAAAGGCTTCAATCATAAAAGAGTTTTTTGTTGAATCTGTTTTTGTTGCTGTGGAAGACTTTTCCATCACAGGCAGAAACATTATTCCTTTCTCATAAACAAGAGCTGTACATGGGTGACATGGTGATTCTGCTGAGCCTCTACATGGCACAAGTGTTATTATAATTTAATGAGACTGAGTCCCAAAGTGAGCTACAGCATTAGTAAGGTTGGCTCCCTACACAGCAGGAGAAATGAATCTGCGCCAGCAATGTGACAACTCAAACTCAACTAGATTCCGACGCTAAGATCAGAGAGGCTCTTCCTCAGATGACGTCTTTACTGGGCAAGTAGGATCAACATGAACTGGAATTATTGACTGAACAGGAAAAAATGTTTTAAAAGCTCCTCCTTGATTGTTTTTCAAAGAAAAACAAAATGTATGAGGAGTTTCAACAGCATATTCATATATGTCATTTTTTAATGCATGCAGTATGTGAAGATCTGATCTGTTACATTTAAAAGCTGCTGTGAGGACATAGTAAAATCTAAAGTGAATTTCTTGATGTCTCCTTCAAAGTTTACATATTACTCCCAATAGTGCTAATGAGGGGTCACTTCCTGGTGGAAAATATTTTAATGGCTAATGGTTGTTCCAAGCTTCCGCTATCATGAGGTGGAAGCTGTTTCCGGCTTGCTATTACCCTGGTTATTATTTCTGCTACTATGAAGGTCATTGTTTATCTTTTTGTTATACTTTTACATAACTGAAGTTAAACACCCCTTTCAAATTGCCCTGTGATAAGACTGTGGTTATTTCAGCTTCCACTTCACGCTTCATCTGCTTTGATTAGCTTTTTGTTTTTCCTATGCTCTGTCTCTCTCAGGTTTGGTTCTGCCTAAAGCTTGTTACATACTCCATGAGAAGTGCAAACTTTTTTCTTGTTCTCGAAAAGTAAAATGACGTCCTTTTGTTCTCTCTGAGGTAACTGAGGACAGTTCTCACATCAGGCTGGCAGAACTTTTTTTTGTGGGGCTCTGAGAAAGTACTATGTGACCGGTTGGACATGCGATGTGGGCGTGGTTAACATGAAAACCAACAGTTGCCACTTCTGCATTTTTACTGATGCAAGGTGGACCAGATAGTTGTAATAAAACAGCTGATTGAGGTGGTGAGAAAGTATGAAAATGTTTACAACATGTGGGATTTTAAGACATTTTATCTTGTTAACTATGAAATAATCAAGTCAATTGTTCATTGCACATAAAAGTACAGACATCTCATCTGCAGTGACCCCCACCCCCTCCCCCCCATTGCAGACTAAGCTTCTCGTTGTAGTATGTATGGACCAGACCAAAAATAACTGTTTTATTGTTACCATTTCAAGAGTGAGAGCAAACGTCTTGCTTCTTGTGAAGAATGTTACAAGCTCAAGGTTTACAGAAAAAGTTTGATGGGACTCGTATGCTATTTCTGAGTCAATTGTCTCTACCAACCTTCCCAGTACCCTAGCCTTCAGTCTGCTAGCTTCCAGACAAGTTCACCAGCTCCTTAACCATACTAACCATACTCATACAGTACATGGACCACCCCTTAAAACCCCTTTCTGACCAAAGCAGATCCAGTTCCATCCTGGTTCAGGACTGCGATTAAATTGGTTCTAATAAACTGAAACCACAGAAAACTCACAGAGTGTATCATTCACATCACTTTGAGCAACTTTTATGATACTTTTGATGGTCCTTATAGTTTATTCTAAATGAGGCGCTCATTTAGAAATGAGTAAAGGAAAACAGTTATTCCACAAAAAACAACAACAAATCACATAGTTTGCAGCACTTGTGACATGGTGGTGAGAGCTCATTCTTAGTTTTTTTTAACTCTTAGGGCAGGGGTGCCCAAAGTGGGGCCCGCGGACCAAAATTGGCCCGCCAGCTCTTACTCTTGGCCCGCTAGTAAATGTTTATATTTAGAAACCTACAGAGTTTGATGAAAAGACATTTCAGAACTTAATGATGGATGATAATATCTCTTACTTATGTCCATTAAAGTCTCTAGCAGTTTCTATAGGGTTGTATGGGTACAAACAGCTCACTAATTGTGTCTATTCATATCAACTTTAATAATTAAAAGTTAAATTCCTTGGTGTATTTCACGTTTGTGAAAAAGGCAATATTTTTCTCACTTTTATATAGTTTTATTAACTTGGAAAGATCCCCCATGAGCCTTTGTACACGCAGCCTTGAGCTCTCGGACTCAACACGTCCGCATGGAGAACCACAGGCAGTGGCGTAAAGCTGCCATGTTAGGGCCCTGGCTCACTGGATCATTTTCAGTTTGGCCCTTGGAGGCAAAAAGTTTGGGCACCCCTTCCAAAGGTTTTGTGTACAAAAACATGTAGAAACTCATTGCACATGCAAAAATAAAACAAAAAACATCTATAAGCCAATTTACTAACAATGCACACCAATGATTCATCTTTGAATGATGCAAACTAGTATATCCAAATCTAGTTTGTATGTCTGCTGCAATGACTACTTAATGTGGGCTGTTGATATGCACTTTTGCATGTTAGGAGGAGAAAATTTAAATTTGTTAATGTAGCAACCCAACGTGATTTATCAAACCACAAAGAAATTTTAGTTAATGAAACTGCACCTATACTGTATTTAACATGTTTCTAAGATGCAAACAGGATTTAATGTACTGGTTACGGTTATTGTCACAATAAGGCAACATCAGAATGAAACAAGAAGTAGACATTTATGCTTGTGTGAATACTTTTGGGAAACAGTCATGCAAACCTCTCACCATCTCACTTAAACCAAGGAAATGCAGTGTATTCAATATCTCAATTGAATCTTGTATGCTACTGTCGTTCTTGCTTGTATTAGTTGAATTAAAATCCAGGGATTTGCCATTAAAACCCACCAGGTAGGTGTATGGCTCTGCTGTGCTGTTGATGTGCTTAATCAAACAATGTTCACAAGTTTGATTTGATGGTTAATGGCAGTGATGTAGTGGAATTGGAATTTTATTTGCTTGCTTCTTCATCCTAATGAAAGGTGGAAATTTTTAGGTAAACATGTAAACATATTTGTCGACTAGTAATGTTTTCCTTAGCAAGTCTGTCTTTAATGACTCATCAGTCATCATACTGATTTTAAAGAGCATCAATGTAATCAGTGTAGGAAGTACTGCCCATCTAGAGGTAGAGTAGGGTGAATCATGGCCTCATCACTTTAGACTTGCAGTAGCACCTGAATAGTAAACATCGCAGAGGGTTCAGAAGTGGAAATGCTGACTGAAAAATAATGGGTGTACTCCGTATAGCTGCGTACACCCAGAACTACACTACTGGTTCATGGTCATGATTTGCTTTGATTATTTAAGTTATTTTAATTTTAGAGTGAGGTCATTGACACATTTATGACACATTTCTCTTGATCCATTCAAATTTTTAATACAAAATGTCATACCAAATACTGCGATGCGATGTTGGTAATGAAGGGCTTCCTCTATTAAGCGCAATTTCAAGTCTGGATATTGATATCCAGCCGAGTTGATAAATGCAAAGGTTATTGTTGTTTTTTTTTCTGCTTAAGCCTTCTTCTTATCCACATAGTTGACAATGACATCAAGTCAAAGAAATGTCTACTTTGACTTTTCCATATAAACGAACATCTTACATGTTTAAAGCAGGTGAAAGCACGAGATTCTGGCTGTTTCTTCATGCCAGGTGTCTTAAAAGACACTATATGAGAAAACCTGATATGGAGAAACCAACCCTATTAATATGTGACCAAATGGTGAGATACAACCCGAAAAAAGGTGAAAATTGTTATTAGTGTTTGCTTGTTACAGACAGATGTGCTCAAATAGCTCCTTTGCTGCTGACGGCATCGGGGTCCTGATTACTGCCATCAGCAGTCCATAAAACCTAACTCAATAGGGGAAAATCAAAATTGTACTAGGTTTTTTTTAAATACACATAATACACATAATCAAGGGTTTTGTTCATGAGGCTGCTGGCTGCTGGAAGGAATGATCTTCTTTACCTCTCAGTCCTAAATCGAGTCACATTTGCTAAAGGGATCTGTTAACAGTGGCATCTTCATATCTCATACAGGCCTAAACAACAGACATGCTAAAAAGGAGATTTGTTGCGGTGTCGCTGCACCATGAGTTGACAAATGGCATGTGATATATAAAATAAAAGGTGCTCCAGTCAAACAAACATCTTGGCAGGTGTGTTGCGCTCATACTTCGCAGATCATTTAACAGAGAACAATCTTCTTTCGAATGTGGAAATATCAAATATATCAAGGTATAACCACTGAAAAACAAGAACATAGGAAACCTATTCTCCTCCATCTTCTTTCTCTGCATTTGTTCCTCCTCGTGCCAACACTTCTCGCACCATCTCTCTGCCCTTTAGTGTCACTTCTCTGTTCTGGCATTTAGGAGACAAATGCTAGTGTGTCACACCTTGTCACTCATACCTCACATACACTCTCTCACACACATATGCTTGCAGGGGCTAAATGCTAGACTGTCAGCAGGCCTGTCAAATCGAGTGTCACTGCGTACGGACCTCTCGGTCTGGCAGGACACACACATTGACACACACAAACATGCACAGACAATGGCACAAATGATATAGTAACCTGCAGAGATGCACAGCCAGACACACTGAGAGGGGGGAATTAACAATATGCAAACAAGTAGCCCACCATGAGCTGTTGACACCTAAACAATGGAAACACAATTATTCCTGCTCTCAATCAAGCACACACAGAAACACACTCATGTATAGGCTATACTTAAACAACAGGCTCCACAGGCTGGGCAGAAACAGGAGAAAGACTGACTTTGTGTTTGTGACAAAAAAATGAGCTGACAGAATTTTGATAAGATAACTTTGCACCAGTGTGACGTGAGGAAATAACATGAGGAAAGTCTCTGATTTAACGTTGTATGAGACAGTTTGAACCATTACACTTTCAGTTATGGCTGCTTTTCCTGCTTTTTGTTTTATTTAAAATTGCTTTTAGCTCTTCTTTTGAAGATAAAGAACATAAAGGTGTTGTTTATCAAATCTTAGCTGTACTTGTGATTCAAACTTTGACGTGGATGTCTAATAATAGTAGCTGTTCTGACTTTACTCTTCCTGTTTAAGAGCAGCAGCCTTTTCTTAGTTTTTTGCATTAAAAACATTAGAGCTCAGGATGCATAGTTGGGAAAGTTGCTGGTTCAAACCTCAGCTCAGGAGGTGGCCTATCTGCCTATTAAGAGTTAGAAATAGACTTTTTTGCTCCAACTTTCTTACAGTTGCTTCCTAGTCATTTAACCATATAAATATAGGTGAGTCATGCTTAACATAGGCCCTGTGATGGACAGGCGACCTGTCCAGGGTGTACCCCGCATCTCGCCCGATGTAAGCTGGGATTGGCTCCAGCCCCCCTGCAACCCCGTTCAGGAAGAAGCGGTAGAAAATGGATGAATGGATGCTTAGCATACAGTTTTACAAATTCCCTTTACAAAAAAAAAAACTGATGTGATGAAAACAACAGTGGACAAGGGATGCTTTTACAAAAGATATCAAATATATTCTCCTACACACATAGGTCAGCTTCATCATAAACAGAAGACTAAGTTTAAACTGCAGCCACACACCCACAAACAGGCACACATATCCAAATCAGTGTCATCATATGGCATATACGACCTGACAGTGTTCAGCCACCACAAGAGCTTGGAACATGAAGAGAGACAGAGGCGAGCGCAACGCAGTATGGTATGTGTGACTTTGTATCTAATACATGACAGAATGTAACAAAACACAGAAACTTTTGCACTTTCTCCAGGACAGCTCTTATATACTAATGTATTATTCATGCAAGGAATTGTCTGTCACTGTGTTTGTATGTGAGGCAAAGGATGTCTATGCAAGAGCACACATTAACGAAAACATGTTGGTGCGTTACGGACTGTGCGTGTTTGTGAGGTGGTGCTGCATTCAGAGCCAGGCAGAAAGAAGGTAAATTGAGGTCAGGTGAAGTCAAAAGAAAAAGCAAGCCAAAAGTCAGCTTACTAATGCATACACACCACACACAAACGCAGAAGTAAAATTATAATTATAAACAGTGGTTAGCTTTGTTCATCGCCTCAGCATATTTTGGACAACACGGTCAAAAGATCATTCTCCATTGTTGGAGCGCGCGTGTGTGTGTGTGTGATCTTTTCAGTGTGTTTCTGCTAAGCTCATTTAGTGTGCAAAACATCCAGTGGCTTTTTCAATGTAAAGACAAACTTGTTGGGTCTCTTTTTAAGCAGAACATTTAAAATGTGAAAAGAAAAAGTAGTTTTTATTTTCACAGCAAATGGGAGCTTCTTGCTGCACAAATGTTGACAAAATATGTTTCATGATTGACTAGTGTGCAAGACGTCAGTCATCAACAAGGGCTTGAGTTAAAGGAGATCTTTGGCTTTTTGCAATAAATAACTGCTAGTCAACATGTTAGTGTTCAATAACTGTGTTTTAGGCACTTAATCTGTTACCTTATCTCACACTGTTATTGAGCACTCCTATTTCACTTTATCTGCAGACTTCCTGCACATATCCTAGCTTCATGTATGAGTTATTATAATCCATTTTAGGCTTTAATGTCCTTGTTACTGTTATTTATTTTTGTGACATTTATCTTTCTCTTCTCCCTATAAATCAATAAAAGCCATTAGATTGTGTGTCATAAATCATGGCAGTTTCACAAAAGTAATAAACACATGTCTTGGTTCACTAACGATGTATGTTTCCATTTGTAAGATGTTCAAAGAGAATTGTGTTGACAGAAGCTTTTTTTAAAAAACATTTGTTGTCACTTTAAGCACCGTGAGAAACTGTTCCAATCTTGGACCCTGCAAAAGAGAGATTCAGAGTTTGAAAAAGAGGGATGCAGAGTCATAACAACCGTAATAAACACCTGGAGGGGGAGATTGGATGGAGATGTAAGGCCATCGACCAGCACTTGGGCTTCAACACGACAAATGAAAACGCTTCTCAGTGGCAATCATGCAGCTGGGCAGGAGAGGTGGGACTGGGGGGGAAGCTTACAAGATAACATTACAAAAAGATGAAGGTAGAGGAGGCCTTGCTTGGTGATTCTCTAAGAGAAAATACTGATCAGTCTTTTAAAGCAGAGGCAGACACAAAGTCATAGAAATAATTCAGGGTGATTATACTGCTGACCATAAACACAAGGCCCAACCACTGTTTTTGAGCCATTACTGTATATGTAAACTCAGCACCACAAAGTGTGTGTGTGTGTGTGTGTGTCTGAAAGAAGAATCCAAATGCAACTCAGTAGTTGTGCCATTCAAAGCCACACTGCAGAGGAACAGGGTTTCAGAGGTATACATCAGCTGACGTGACACACACACTCCTCTGGATGCTATTTTTGTTCTTTATTCCTTCTTATCTCCTTCTCCTTGCACTCCTCTCATCCCCCATACATCACATGAGAATATTATTTAGATAATGAGGAATAATTGTTGTAAGTGAATTCTTTGTTGAAAGCCAGACTTTAAGTCTTCCGTGTACTTTACTCGAGGCCAGCCTTTACACACACTCAAAAGTACACATTTATAAGCAGAAAAACTCTTATTGTAGGAAAAGGTCAGTATGAATGGATAACGTGAATGCAAGGCAGTGCATGCATGCCGGTGTGGGTGTGCGTGTGCATGTGACTGAACACATATTTAGCTTATTGCCAATAGCCTCATAAATTCCTCTTTTGTGTTTTGTAACTGACGTAACTTTTTGTGATGTGTGCGTGTGTGAGGACTCGTGTGTTCACGCTCAGCTCTGGTCCTGTAATTGCATTGCTGCTGGAAAAATCATTTCTTGATGCAGGTAGAATGAGTGAGAAATAAATCACAACAGCAATAACATTATTTTTTCTCACAAACACACACTAACTGCACACACTGGACCTTTCTCTCCCTGTTTGACACATGCCAATGCTGTAATGTATATTATAGGTACTTTCATGGTCTCTCTCTCTCTCTCTCACACACACACACACACACACAGACCTACAAAAGCATACAGGCTCGCACACATTGCTTAAACAGCGTTTTGTCCATAAAGTCTATTTCCATGGTTAAGTTATGATGAATGGGACTCAGTTCAAGTCAATGAGATAGTGCAATGCCATAATTCAATTCAACACTCATGCACACACACACACAAACACACACACACACACACATACATACGCATACACATAACCAAGTGTGGGTCATAATTCAAGACCTATGCATATACACACTTTGAGACACA
Organism: Pseudomugil gertrudae; assembly: GCA_037177535.1. Classification (NCBI taxonomy): domain Eukaryota; kingdom Metazoa; phylum Chordata; class Actinopteri; order Atheriniformes; family Pseudomugilidae; genus Pseudomugil; species Pseudomugil gertrudae. The sequence goes on from JBAMHV010000018.1 coordinate 14,638,428, forward strand.
CACTCACACATTGGTACACAGAGTCGAAGGGACCACAGTGTACCATATTTCACTGTAAAGATAAATGCCCAGTGTGCATTATCATTGAGCTGGTTGCTGGTGTGTGTTTGTTACAAAAACCGGCAGAAAGAGTCCCTGATGGGATGACATCAGCGCACCAGGATAAATATTCCCAAACATTTATGGGTTTAATGTTAGACACACTTTTTTACTTAAGATTCTGGAGATAAAAACTTTTATAAACTTAGATTCTGAGCTTTAGTGTTGTTATTCATGCTTTAGTACTTACAATGTATCAACATCCTGCAGGAAAATAAACAAAGTCTCTACTTAACAAGGGGGTTTGTGGGTTATGTGTTGAAGTCTCCGAGGCAACCACGATACTTTGAAACTACTTACAACCCAGAAAAGTTCGCCTTTATTGGGAGCTTGAGGGGGAATAACACCTTTAAAGTACAAATACATCGGGGGCAAGTGGTTTAGGTTTAAAAGGATTGTGCTCAGAGGGTTTTGTCTTTTCACTTTTGAAATGTTTGTGACATATTTGAGGGTGTTTGCAAGTTCTTTGGAGGTTTAGGAGGTTCATTCTATCACCCAAAGGTTATGTTTGACAGTGCTGTATTGTGACTGCCAGAATAGGTAAGAGGGAAGCTGGCAAGACTGAACTGATGTTACTGAAGGAAGAATCCAGCAAAGGCTTTTAGAATATATCAGCCTTTGTTAACTGCTGTCATTTGGTGGCAGCTCATAATTTAATGGTGTTTATCCTGGAATTAGAAGCTTTATTTACTGGATAATTACAAAAAATAAAGTAATTAACTAAGTCATTGCTAAATACAAAGAGTGATTAAGTATAAAAAAGCTGTATTTAACTATGAAGTATTACTAATTTAAAACTATGTTTCACTTTTGACAGTAAAATAACATTTTTTATTAAAAAAATTTTGGGGCACCACTGACCTTTAGTTGAAAGCTGCAAAACAAGCAAAGGGTCAGAGAGAGGGAGAACTGGCATGCAGCAAAGGGCTCTGGGACAGGAGTGGAACCCCATTTGGCAGCGTAGAGGAGCTTCAGCATCTGCACACACCTTTTCAACAAAAGGTACAAACGCTTATTGCTCTAGAAGAATAAGCACTTTCTCAAAAAAGTTCTGAGGATTTAAGGACCATAAAACCCTTCTTAAGGACAACACAATGTACATACCTGCAGTTATTCTTGTTTTTATAGGCTCAATCTCCAAGGATGAGAACCAACTAAAGACTATTAATGATCCACACAGAAAACAGAAAACCAGGAGTATAAATACATAAGACGGACAAGACACAGGTGAGTTGAATGAGCTAAATTAAACCAGGTGAAACCAATAAAACAGAACACAAGAAAGCTAAACAGAAACACATGAAACCAAAACACAGGAAATATATCAAAACTAGAAAAGCACTCTGAGACCGCAGACAGCCACCAAGCAGCACCATAATGTTACTGAAGTGATCCAAAATCCAGGATCTTTTCCGGATCTCCAATAAAAGTTAATCATTTGTTCCCAGTGACACTCCCAACATATCCTGAACATTTAATCAAAATCCATCAATAACTTTCAGAGTTATGTTGCTAACACACAAACAAACTACGGCAAAAACATGACCTTCTTGGCGGAGTTAATAAAACAGAAAATACAAATAAATCAAACACAAACTGACTTAAACCATAACATACTGAGTCAGTTTTAGTTTGCTTAGATATCCCATAGTTTCATAAAAATAATGTTGTATCTTTAAAGCAAAGGTAAGTTTCACCTTAACATTACTGTTTTGTTTCTCTAGTTGAGGCTTCCAACGTTTTGTTGACTGTGGGTACCAAAGGGTTTTGGTTAAACTTAAGCTAAATGCTGCTATGGACACGTGATCTGTTCAGGATGTACCCTGCCTCTCACCTCCAGCTTCCCTGCAACCCTGAATTGGATGAATCGATATGGAAAATGGATGAATGGTATAGAAAATAAATTAATAAAGGTAGCAAGCTAAATTAATTTAAAGAACTTTTAAAAACACCCATAATGGGAACTTGAAATTATGAGACTGTGACCACTGCTTGGAAAAAGAGGATAAATGCATCTGTCATCGTGATAAGGCTATCACAGGACCAATAGGACAAACAACAGGATTGGGATTATGTTATTTGATCTTGGATGATTAAGAAATGAATGGGGATTTGTTAGTCTCTGTTTCCTGTGAAAACTCTACAGTAGAAATGCTTTAACCAAATCATGATATGTGACCTTTTAAAACTAATCCAATGACATTTGTTATATATACAGTTCCCTTCACTGTGCCCCTCTGAAACAGTCCTAAGCCTCGCTTGGGTTGCTGCCGCCCACTTTGACTACTTCTGATCCCCACCAGTTGTAATGAAGAAAGAAATGTACGCCAAGTAAAACATACAGCGGTGCATTAAAACTAGATGATGTGTTTCCATCATGCTGAAAATATACAGCCAACACATCTCCCATAATTCACATATGTGCCCATCAGGAGATGACATGCAGTTATTTCTTTATGAAACTTCCTCTGAGTTTTGATTTGAATCCTGAAGGTTTTAATTGTCCCCCTAGGATAACTCATCCTGGGCTTCATCCTGCTGTAAATCTGACTTAATTACAAGAGGCCACATAAATAAATCTATCATTCAAGCATATTCCCCACTATCATATATCAGTACACCAATAACCCATATGCAAGATATGTATTCATCTACACTTTAGAAATATCTGGGGAAGGCGTAAGAGCAAACTGTTAGGACATACAAAACCAACGTCTTCCTCCCCCGGCTTGTTCTGTGGTTGCCACAGAATCAGCGTGTGCCTGGAAAACAGAGCATGGCTGACCTGCTGTCAGTGAAAACAAACATAAAATGGGACAAGTCTTTTCCTTTGGGCATATAATACAGCAAACAAACAAAAACCCAAATGAGGTCATGCCATTTCACCCTACAGCTCTAAAATAGCATTTTTTGTTGTTGAACTTGTACACTCCTACAGGCATGATGCCTCAATCTTCCATTCAGGAGTGTGTGACTGGTCGGTCCAGGCCAAAGATTCAGAGAGAGAAGCTGTTAATCGTGCTTCCCCGCTGGCATCTCTTTATTTACCCCCACTCATTCGGTCTGTTTGGCAGTTTATACCTTTTTAAAGGATAAACTTTATTACCTCTAAATGGAAATTGTTGTTGAAATGTGGTAAAAAAAAAATAAACGCCCACAGCAATTAAAAGCAACCCGTCACCCCTACATAAATAAGTGGTAAATGGTCTTGTACTTGTATAGTGCTTTTCTACACATCTGTGCACTCAAAGCGCTTTGACACTATTCGACACATTCACCTATGCGCACACACAAACACTCACACATTCACACATCAGTGACATCGGGAGCAACTGGGGGTTCAGTGTCTGAACTGGGGACTCAAGGACACGTTGACATGTGGACTGACAGAGCTGGGATTTGAACCACTAACTTGTTGGTTAGGAAATGACCCGCTCTACTAAATGCGCCACAATCACATGCTCACACTCTCATACACCCATCACATGAGAGAAAAGCTTTAATAAAATCAAAAATATCAAGTATCAAAGTATCGAGACAAATATAAAATATGTTTAAGTCTTTTATTATAAACTACAGTTTTGTCCATTATCCCTAGCAACAATTACCTTTATCTGCATTTTTAAGGACATTTTATGACTCTTCATCAACTTAAGACTTAAATTTAAAAATCCTTTTGGGATGACTCCTTCGGGGGAAATTAGATGACTGTCAGATGTCTAGAAAGAGAGTAAAGCAGATCTTATTTATCTAATTTATCCTATTAAAAGCCCTTTATATATGTAGCACTTTCATCTGCTTGTTTTAGATAAGAGTAAAAGTCTCAAATTTAAGTGCTTAAATGCTTCATTAAAATGGGTCAACTTACATTTTTCTTAACAATAAAACAGTTTAATTAATTTACCTCTTAAAATAAATAAATACACAATTTACTGATTCTTAAAAGGTATACAGAAAAAAATGAGCTGTCTCATACATCTGAATTCACCTCCTGTTGTGTTTTGATCATGATCAGCATTCAGTCTGTTGCCATCTAAGGACCACTTGAGAAAGCCCATCTTTTAAACGAGTTCCCTCATAATTGCATCTTTAAAACAGTTCCAATGTTCAATAGCATCCACAACAAAGTGCTGCAAAATGCCTCATTCCACCAAACAATGGCATTATAATGTTGCACCTGTGCATGCTTTCAGATGACACAGCACAGTGTTTAAATAGAAGGTGTGACATGTATCACAACAGTGTGGAGTGTCCTTACCTGTCAACACTCCCGTTAACATGGGTATTGATTGAGTTGACCATGTCCCCTGTTGGACTGAAGACAAGAATGACAACCTATCATTCCTTTTTTTGACTGGAGCACCAAAGTAAAGATGCAGCATCCTCCAGCTTAACATGCATCCTGAAAGGAACTCATAGAATAAAGCAAAAGTTATGTACTTTTGTTCATAAGCATTGACAGATCAGTCAATTCATCATAACAAATATCTGGAAAATTTTGGAGTGGTGAGTAGATATGCAAGTGTCAGTGATAAAATACATGTGAATAATACTGATTTTTGTAGAATGGGTCAAAACTGGCCAAAGCAAAGAGATAACTCCTAAAGTTAGCCTTCCACTTAGCCAACTAGTTTTTCTCTCCCATTATTTTAAGTTATCTGCTGCACTCCCATGCACTAGTCCACCTATTTTTTTATTTATTTGTCTATGTTTTTCACTCTGTCTCTCTCCCTCCACATATTTCTGTTTCTCCCTCTCTAGTTGGCTCTTCTAGCTATGGCAGCCTGTCTGTTCAAATACAGCTCCCATCAGTACCACACAAACACATACACCATATCATTGGAGGGGAAACAAATTATTCTAGGACAGCAGTAGTGTTTTGTTTGGTTCACCCCGTTTGTATTTTTTTTCTCTTTCTCGTTCCCTCCCTCCACTCCTCACCCTCCTTAACAGATGGTTTTTTTTAATGAAATCAGCCTTGCCTGCTCCCATCTGTGTGAGAAATGAATTTCACCATTTTTTAAATGAGGGAATTTACAATGAGACAAGCTGGAATACAGGAAACCCCTGCACCAAGGTTTTATTTCCTGAATCTTCTCAGCTTTTGTACCAGTTTGTCTGTATTAGCCCATTAGTCTTTCTTCTGTCTTTTAGTGCAAAGTTTCTCTTCATTATGCACCACGCTTTATAGCAATATATTTTGCTTAAAACGTTCATTACTAAGGTCATCTGAACTATCCATGGTGGTTGGTTTCTATATATTATGTATATATTATCTACTATATTCTATTCTACTATATTCTATTCTATTATATATATATATATATATATATATATATATATATATATATATATATATACCTCTCCTAGCGTTTTCTTCAACTCTCCCCGTG
>JBAMHV010000018.1:14653859-14670623 GCA_037177535.1 Pseudomugil gertrudae
CACCTTGGGGATAGGCTGATTGGAGACTCTAAATTGCCCATAGGAGTGAATGTGAGTGTGCATGGTTGTTTGTCTATATGTGTTGGCCCTGTGATAGACTGGCGACCTGTCCAGGGTTAACCCCGCCTCTCGCCCGTTGTGAGCAGGGATTGGCTCCAGCCCCCCTGCGACCCCATTAAGGGAAAAGCGGTAGAAAATGGATAGATGGATGGATAGTAACAGAACATAGAGCAAACCTACATCCTTGTGAAGAGTCCACAGTCCAATCGCTACTCTGCTGCATTACATGAGTAGAGTCATTTTAATTTAGTTCAGTAGAAAAATGAATTCTGCATCTCTGTCTGTGATTAGCCACTCATTAAGGATTACCAGTTAGCTCACCTGTAGCCACAGGTGTATATATATATATATATATATATATATATATAGTTTAAGGAGACTAATAGGCTATAGACAAGCACATTGTTTATGAAATCCATGCTGAGAGGGACATGTTGAAACAGTTATGATGAGTGGGAAATACTTTGCAGAAATAGGGTGGGGGGAGCTGTTATGAGAATATACTGTATTCAGAAGTCGGACATTAGAATAAGGTATAACTCATATACTCACACAGTGAATTAGTTTTTTTGTTTTTTAAAAAAGGGGGAAATTGTTGCAAATGATAGGGAACGATCCGATAGGTATTTGTAGGGAAAAGAGAAGATGTTGAGTGCTCTGGCTGTCTGTGCTGAGTTGTGTAGCATAATGATATTCCTGTCAGTCAGATGCTTTCCTGATGGTATCATGAAATAAAAACATCAAACATAAGGCAGAACAGATGCACCCTTCATGCACATATGTGTTTTATGTGAAAGTGCAGAAGTGATATGAGGAAAGGGTCAAAGTTGGCTAACTGTAGTTAACAGTGAATTTGTGACTTAGCTAACACTCATGGGATGTAAGGAAGCAGAAATGTGGGTTGAGCTGGCTCTGTATTTTCCTAATAGAGCATAGATCACATGGGAAAAGGCTTTCTGTGGTATCTGTTAGGTCGTGTTGACCAAGCTGCTTTCGCACAGGAGGCAGTACACACAAAAAGACAGTTGCTAGGTTCCACTAATGATATCCAGGAAGAAGCTGGACACGATGCAGACATGGATGCAAAATGTATCTCACAAGCTGTTATTGGGGAAAGCCCTGGTATTACTTTTACAGAAGAAGAAGGTAGGAGCAGCAGCTAACAGTGTGTGTTGTAATATTCTCATGGCAAGACAGGAATTCAGAGATTTAGGTTTATGCAGAAGCTGTACCTGTACAATAACCATTCAGTCCAGGTCTATTTCAGGCTGAGTTAGGAGTAATATGACAGCCATTGGGGAATGTTGCACCATGACTCACAAAAAATGAGAAGTCTTGACAGTCATCAATCCATATAATGTCTGGCAATTTGTCTGAGTAGGGAGATTTCAACCAGGTTTCTTCTGACTGGATGCAATGACTTGTAGTCAAGGAGCAAAGTGCTCAAGTTGAACTTCTTTTAACTTCAGCATGAACGCATGAACAGCATTTCCTACTGCAATTCCTCCATGCACTGTGCAATACATACACATCACTGTGTAAAAATGACCATTAAATACCTACAGTCTGACAAATTGATGCGTTAGCTTCTATCTACTTTATGGTAAATCACTCTTCATATGTATTTGGTAGCTAAAAATTCCCTCAAGGAAATGTTGTTTCAGAGGCAAATGACTCCACATACGGATAAAAAAGACTAACAGATTCCTGGAATCTTAACAAAACATGTGCAATCTTTGTGTGTCTGCTTATTCTATCCTTTTGTAACTGTTCCTGTAAAGTGTAATTGTCAACTGTGTCTTTTGATAAGGGTAATAATTCAATAATTTATCTGTCAAGCATCAACGCTGGTGTTTATTAAACACAATGTGTGAGTCTCACTACCGTAGTGCACTGGAATGTAGAGCGTAAATGTCAATGTAAACGCACTTAAACATAGTGTGCAAAGTTGTGTTAGTGCGCTGATTGAGACACAGCCAATGACTTCATGTTGGTGTTCCTTACTATTTACTTAACACACCAACAGAAAAAGTGACTGAGCAGATAGGTGTGTGTGTGTGTGTGTGTGTGTGTGTGTGTGTGTGTGTGTGTGTGTGTGTGTGTGTGTGTGTGTGTGTTTATTTACTTTACTTGTTTATTTTGAGCAGAACAGAGTGTATTAAATGATGAAGGAGCACCTCTAGATATGCCAGACTTGGCCAAAGAGCTAGTTCTAAATTGTTGTCTCTGACCAGATCTTACAAAGGCTCCCTGGGAAAAGATACAGAAAGTAATGAAGAGAATAATTATCCATCAATCTAAAATGATTAAACAATGAGATACAATTGATTTTAAAAACAAGTGTTAGAGTTTGTGCACGTGTGCTTTCCTCTTAGAGGAATCTGGTTAGTAATCCTATAGTGGAATTAATTATGACATCATAAAAAACAAGGATTAGGTTATGGGATGTTTACGTATGCTCAGTTAGTGTTACTACCGCAACATATGTCCGTGGAAAACAAGAGAGGCCGAGAATCATGCAGAAAGATGTAAAAGTGCATGGAAAATAAAAGTGAGAGAGGATTTCCATCCTAAACTGTGACCACTGAAAGCAAAGATGTAAATATCGTTTAAGACATCAGTGATGGAAATGAAAATTGATCTTCTGGATGCCAGCAGTAGGCAACATTAGTGACTTGTTGGCAAGATTTCTGGTTCATAACAAGCAACATACACAGAAGAAAAGAAGCCCAAAAAAGAAATGAACAAGGGGAAAGAAAAGAGAAGAGGACTTCAAAGTGGCCTTTTAGGCGATCTGTTTAGAATTTATAACTCAGCAGGCCAAATCCAGCAAAACAAAAGGCGGAATGATAATCTGATAATCGTTACAATGTTTCACAGGAACAAAATGTTATTGAGTAGATTTCTGTTTTGTGGCAGATTAAGTGAAATATGCCTAAAGCATGAAAAAAGTTGAACATTTAAATGAACATGTCTTTTTTCTGGTTCTAGAGGGACATCTGCATCTTTGTGTAAAGAGTTTTTTTCTGTTCTGTACCTGCAACAGGACAAAATACAAGTTAATAACTGCTATATAACATATGTATAACACCACAGAACTTTGCAGATTTATACACAGTGGTGCCCACTAACAAAGGCATCCATTTTGCTTCCTAACTGTACTGTAAGAGCTTTCCAGTCAGTCGTGTTGACACTTCTCTTTCTCTTGCTCTGTCTCTCTCTTTCTTTCTCTTTCACTCTTAATGTCCTTTTGCATTTCTGTGATGAACTCATTCATTCTCTATTCATTAATAAGGATCATTTCTTAGTATTAACAGATATCACTTTTCCCATTTTATTACTTTTATTAATAATCTGTGTTCGTGTATCTACTGAAGATGGGTCCAGATGTGATCATATGTGTGATTGCTTTCTTTGCTGCTATCTGAGCCTCTGATCAACATGCTCTGTTGTCCTCTACATTCATCAGTAATCAATGCTGATATGAATGCAAAATGATGCTGCAAAAAGTACCGTTTTAAAAATAAGACCACCAGCTCGGAAAATTCAGTTGAGTTTTAGTATAAAAATATGATACAGAACAAATAAATAAAAATACAAAACAATACAATAACAATACAGGGTTTTTTTAGAGACATAAAAGTGGTTGAAAAAAATTAACACTCTTTAAATACATGTATGTATTTGAAAGAAGGTTTAAAGAGGTCACTGAGTCTGCTGACCTGATTTCCTCAGGCAGTTTGTTCTATAGCTTCAGGCTTCTGGCTCCAAATGTTGTGTCACCTCTAGTTTTCAGATGCTCTTGAACAGATGAAAGGCCTCTGCCTGAAGGCAGCAGACTATGTACAGCCTCACATGCGACTAAGAGGTCAGAGTGTTTCTTAAAACTTTGTTAGCCACTTTGATTTATATTATATTACTGCATGATGGCAAAAGATAACACACTTATGCAAATAGCACAAAACATTGTACTTGGTTACATATTTGTTGAATACAGTGATTTTAGTTGTCCAAGCCTCCACTGGATAACAAAACCTTTATTTGAATGATGTTCACTTGTTCCCTCTCTGGCTATGGCTTGGTGAAGTCCAATTTCTTTGGAGATGCTTAAGTGACCTTTTATTTTTTAGCTTGATGAGCATTAGCAGCTTTTTTTCCACAGTCCGTAGGAAACCTCTTTGGTTCTGCTATGATGCATTTCCACTAACATGTTGTGAGGCTTATCATATGTCTCCTCTTTCAAAAACACTTTTCTTCATCTTCAAATGAACTGCTTTTCATTGAGAATTATTCTCCAAAATAAATTTAACAAGTGCATTTATCGCATTTGTTTAATCGGATTATCTTTATCTCCTCTAATAACGGTAATATTATTGGAGATGTGAAGAATTAAGAATAATTCCCTAATTTTTTAAGCATCATTAAGATATGATAGGCCTTAAAAGTAACCATTACAAATTGACAAAAAGAATAAATGTGGCTAAAATAGTAAAACGTGATTCGGTTACGTCTCTGTTGCAGACAGTTCTACGGTATGGGGTGTAATAAATGATATTTGGTAGAAGCAGGGTGAAGAGGTTGCCACATCAGGTGAGGCATGAGAAGATGAAGGCTTGTAGAATGGTCACTGCGTCCTGTAAGGCCATGCACTGCAATCCAATACAAGCTGAACAGGCCAGCTTTCTCATTCTCAGCGGTTAATCATATGTTTGTAGGACTGGATGGGGTTAGAAGAACAGAATAAAAATTACTTGGATCGTGGAAGACCAGAAAGGCTTTAATAAATAGATTGAAACGGATTTCCATTTGTGTTCCCTTATAGATGTATTAATCTTTTAATATTTGTAATAATTATCTGTATAATATGCATCAAAATTTTAGTTAAAGATTTTTTTTTTCAAATGATTCCATGTATTTTTAGCTATTAACAGGATGTGGCATGGGTTGGATATGTGTGTGTGTGTTGGGGGGGGGGTATTAATTTAGTTAAAGTAGGATTAATGCTTGTAGGAAGTGTAGGTCTCAGAAAAGTCTGTGATCTCACACTAATCTCATTATAACCTTTAAAACAGAGAAATGCAGCAAACAAGACCACCCTGATGGCTCCCAACACCACACCCAGCATGACATGCACACCTCCAAACACCCTACCTGTAGGGTTACATGACTGATTTAGTTCAATTAGTGAGTCAAACATAACAAAGAGAGTTGCCTCCCCCCAACAAAAAAAAAATAATCTCATCTCCTTATTTCATCTCTGCAAGGATATACTTAGATTACATATTATCTACAGAATCATATTGGAGGAGATGCTATGTTTAATGATGTGGACCTGAATGCTTTGGACTTTGACAGGTGTGTATGAATTTAATCTCAGTTCTGCTTTATTTGCATAGCACCACTTCTCAACAATGTCATCAGGGCACATACATTATTTAATGCCAATTCACTATAATTTGCCAAGTTAGGAAACAACAACAGATTGCATTGAATCTCGGTTTCGATCCTTTATCCTGAGCACACACAAGGGGACAACAAACCAAAAGTATACCCCTAAAGTTATTTTTTTCAAGTCTATTTGGCCAAAATTATTTATTAATGTAAGTAATCTTCATATCAGATTTCCCTTTACTCAGTATTGTCTGTAACATCGGTGTACTGAAAAGGTACCGAGAAGGATCCATCTGTCTGTAACAGCCTGTCACTGAGACAGTAAATGGCAAAAACATTGCAAGGCAAAAAACAGTCTACATTTACAACAGTCTGAACACAAACACAATGCAGAAACACCTAAATAAAGGCATTCAAATATTAGTTTAAGAATTAATGCAGACAGAATAAATCAATTTACATGACAAACAGCATGTCTTTAATTAAGCTCTTTACGGTGTGGATTATTTACCTAAAAAAACCTGCTGAGCACAACTTCAGAGACAAAGCAAACTTTTTAAATATAAAAAATAAAACTGCAGCACACAGCAGCGTGTATGGGCTTGGCAGAGTGTGTCCCACATGAATGCAAACATAGGCACATCCATACTGTACATACACGCTAATGCTTCATCCTGGCAGCACACATAGAGGCCATCTCTCTCTTCCCTTCCTGTTCTGTATATGTCTGCTTAGACTTAACCAGCACTTTGAAGTGGTCATACCATTGCGTGTTAGTTTTGATGCTCTAATGAATAGACTGTTTTCATGCGATGCACTGGAAAATGGAAACTCTGATTCTCTCTTTCTTCATATGTGTCAACGTTTCTGTCACCCACAGCATTACTCCCCCATCTGTCCCGTCACGTCCTATCACTTTGGTCCGCTGATGTATTTCTATGATTTTCTCTAATTATCTCCAAAAGGAACAAGAAACCTCCTACCACATTGCTCTTTTTCCCCCTCTCGTTCACTTATTCCATTTCTTTCTTTCTTTTTGGGTGTTCTGTATCATTATTGCTGCTTCTTTGATGTTTCATATAAATGTGATTTCTTATGTTACCACTCTGCATTTCCCTCTGTTCTCTGTTAACCCAAAAATTTAACTTCCACAAATTGTAGTTGTATACTTTATCTGTGTGTGTGTGTGGCTTTGCTTTTTTAATTGCATGATCCTTCATGGGAAAATATGTAGGAGTTCATGTCGGGCTTATCATCGTATTTGTGCGAGCTGGTCCTAATCAGTGGTTTTTTGATGATCAAAACTCTCTGATCAAAGAAAAGTGAAGACACAAACAAAACGAACTGTTTGTACTCTAATCTTTAGCTGGTTGGCATGAATGCAACTTATATATATTTACACAAATACCATTGAATCATATATATACATTGGTGTTTCAGTTAATAAGGACTTCAGCTTTATGTAATTCAAACACACTTCATTTGTTTGGCACTGTAAAACCTTGTGGAGTTTCTGTCTGGAACTGTTTTATTCTTTTTTCTCCCCCGTCATTGTTTTGTGCATCTGTTTAGTAGCTGTGGTTCTTTAATGAGAAATTTGTATGGCAGTTTTTTTAAACAGTTTGCTTCATATCTTAAGGCGTTATAAAGCCAAATTGAACCATCTAATGATCATGCAGGTAGTTTCAAAGACTCAGGAAGTCCTCTTGAAACAGATTGCTATCCAGCTTACTGAGCAAAGCTTTGTGTCTCTGATGTAAACTCAACACACAAACCACAGCTGAGGTGGGATTCAAAAAATATGTTTTACCCAAGAAGTTCACATTGAATATAAATACAGTTTAATCCATCATATAAAATGCATGGGCTTATTTGTTTATCTTCGTACATTTTGCAGAGGAAAGTGACAGGAGCTTTGGCCAAATCCTGCTGAATAGGTAACAGTCCACTGTTCTGCCACTTTCCCTCCAAACTTTCCGCAGTTGTCATCTTTCCAGGTTTGTGAGTCTGCATGCATGTGTAACTGATGAAGCAGAAGAAAGAGTGCTTGTGCATTCTGTGTGTGTGAGCGTGTGAGATTGCCTTCCCTCTGTGTTGTGTGATTAGATTTGTCTCCTCTACCTTCAGAATTGTTGTTTTTGTCTCTAAGCCAGTTTTGAAAAGCTGTGGATTTACACACACACACCCACACACATACATGTACAAAACAGTGATACACAACGTCTCCCTTTCACACAAAATTGCACAGCAGCGTGTAGTCATGGATGGCCGCCAATAATTCATCTATACTACAATATTACTCATGTAGAACGCACATACACGTCTGTACACACACATGGAAAAGCCATTAGTTGCTCCTAACTGCAGACACGCAAAGCTTTGTTGCAATCACAGCTCTTTTTGTTAAAGATAATAAAAGGTTTATAGTAATTAAATGGGTTTATATTTTTGACTGAAGCTTCTGAAGGTCAGAAGTATACAAGCACAGCAAAAAGACTTTATTTGCAAGAATCCAAGAAGAGACACAATGAAGGAGCTGATTCAACTGCAAAGCAACATATTGTGTTGTGTTCAAAAACTAATTTTGCTAACACCATTGGTACATTTATTTGCTCAAAACAAGAAATTAAATTTGATATAAATTCATATAAAGTAAAGCTGATTTGGCAGATTACTTATCTGCACTGAGGATTTAAAAAACATTTTCTGCAATGATAATTGTAAAAGAAATAATTACAGTATCACAGTTCTTATAATTCTGCTTTAATTTAACGAGAGTATATATATATATATGTGTGTGTAAAAAGCCATCTTTACATTATATTTAATGTTTTAATGCCCAATATATTGTTACAATAAAGTAAAGCAGCCAAAAAGTCTCCTTTCAACAAAACCACCTTTTACACTCATGCTGAGCCAGTTACGTGTTGACAGCAAAATTATCCATTAAAAGTTTTCAAAATACTTTTCTAAATCCATTTCATTCATTCATTTTCTATTCTTATACTTAGGGCCATGCTGCCTATCCCAGTAATTAGCAGGTGAGAGGCAAAGTACACCCTGGTCATACTGCTAGTCCATCACAGGAACAATACAGCGAGAAACAACCACTCATGTTCACGTTCACATTGTCCTAGGGACAATTTGGAACAACCAATAAACCCAACATGCATGTCTTCAGATTCTGGGAGTACCCAAACCATCAGGAAAGAACCCACACATACAGGCAGCTACTGTTCTTCCTGAAATTTACATCACCATGAATAAATGCATAACACATTTTACAAACAAAGAGGATGTACATGCAACAAAATACAGCCAAAACAATAAAAAAATAAGCAATGTCAATAATTAGAAGACAATAACGAAATCTATATGACCCCAAAGTATGATAAGAAAAGTAATTTTGACATCCATTATGTGCACAGAAAACCTGGCAATCTGACTTTTTGACATTGAATCAAAAGTAAAAGATCATTTATTGTGACTGCCGACACTTTTCCACTCTTTGTACCTTTTTATAGTACTTTCACCTGTATTATTCTCATTTGCACTTTGCCTCTGAGGAACAAGACCTTCGGTCCAAGGTGAAGACTGTGGCGGACATCACAAAGGCTTGCTGGACACCAGACTCAGTTTCATTTGGACTTTGGAGGCGTAAAACGGCATTTCCCTCACTAATCCCAGATTTTAATGCTAATGACATAGTTGGGATGTTCTAGATTCATGGTACCAAAGAATCATAGAAAATGCATATGCAGCAGGAGTGCAGGTTTCAAATAATGCTGAGAAACATGAATGTAGTGGACATTACTGGGAGAGATACCCTCACCATAACCCACCACAACCATAACCACCACCACTAATGTGTCAAACTGGTTCTTCAAAAATATAATCAAAATATAAACAAAAACATAACGTTTTATGTTGTTTTCCATGGTATAACCATAAAGAAAAGAACCAAGGGGTGCAGTTTGTTTTTTTCTAGTATTTGTAAGTGCATCACATTTGCCTCTGTCCAATCAGAACCCACCCCCAACCCCCAGAAATAAAGCTGAATAGGTGACAAAACCTCAATTTGCAATTACTATTTTCATGTAAACTTGAAGGAAGGAGAATACTTTAATTCAGAATAATTCATTCTGAATTTAAATACATGAAGTAGCCAATGACAGACACAAGCTTGATAACAGAACTTGGATAAACTTAATTCAATCAAGCATATAATGTATTTGGTTTATACCGGGGTCAGTGGGAAAGTTATGTCACTCCTTCAGGGGCATCACTATAGCAACATATTAATCAACTAGTTCAGATCACACATTGCATTTCTCTTGACGACAGTTGTTTAGTATAAAAACATCAAGGCCAGTATAAAATAGATCCAATACTTTGGCAAATTTAGCTAATTTAGTCAAAACATAGTCTTACTCAGTATGCTATTACTCCATGAATGCACTGTGCAACATGCTGTGGAAAGATATTTTTCTTAGGAGTACACATTATTTTATTATGATGACTTTCAATTTGAATATGACTTTGCAAGATAAAATTGGTTGTGCTCCAGTAACAATTACAGTGAGATCCAGTGCAGGTGCTCTGGGGAGGAGTAGGTTAATTGATGTAGAGCATCTCAGTGAAAAAATCTAATTAAAAACATAACTACAGACCATCTTGTAATGGGATCATGTCAGCCAGGACACAAGTTAGCAATCAAATAGAAGAGATCCCTATTAAAAAACAGCCCCCTAGCATTTAAACCATGCTGTATTTATAAAGGGATAAAAACAAGATCCTAACTCACGTTACCTCACAGTCTTTCTGACTGACTCACCTGACTGGTTACACAATAAAGCTCTCCTTAAAGCTGAATTTGGTAATGCCAGCTCTGTGGTTAAAACCAAACTACAGAAGCAATGCCAACACAGGGCCCACAGATTGTTTTCCTACCACTCCCATATTGCACTTTATTTCACTGGAAATTGTCTTTTAATTCCAGAAGAAAAATAAAATTAAGCACAATTACAACTTCTTATGTGTTGCATTCTGTTTCAAAGCAGCATTAGCTTGAGAAAAATTTTCTGTAAGGAAAAATATATATTTGATAGTAATTCTTTTCACATTGATAGAAAAAAATTATATTTGAGAGCAAAAAAAAGTTTTGAGACAATTATTATTATGATTTCACATTTTAGAATATATATATATATTTCTTTTAAAAAGTATTTCAAAAACATTTTACTCTAAAATATATATTTTTTATGCTGTCGGGGTGAAAATTTTACTTTAAATATAATTTCTTCTCTCTCCACACTTTTTTGTTCTCGCTCTCAAAACCTAAGTTTTTGCTCTTGTTTCAATTTTTTGCTATCGAAGTAAAAACTGTGCAGGAGGTGAGTCCATGCTGCTATTGGTCATTCTCAGCCAGACTGACAGCTGGATGGGGATCATTTCTGCATGGTGGTTCCGCTTTTCTCACTCATCAGCCTGGTAAAATCGTGTCGCTCAGCTTCAGGCTCCGGTCTGGTGATGCCCTTCTCACCACAAAACCAATGTAACACTTACATACCGACACCAGAACTTTAGGCTGCTCTCTGCAGCTTAAATCACAGCAGCAGGTATATTTTTCCTTATAAAACATTTTTTTCCCTTTTGGATTGATTCTTTTCTTGCATTCAATAAAAAAGACAAATATAGCTCCATACATTGTGAAGTGTTGATTTAAGGAAGTGCACGCTGGACTATTTCAAATTGTAACTATGTTGTATGGGTGACACTGGCTCTAGAAAGACTCAGGGCAGAAATTGCTCATAGGGTGCTGATAACATTTACAACAGCAGAGTCATTTTAAACTTATAAAAAGCCGAAATAAAAACGTTCACCATCATAGTGTAAATAATGTACTGCATTATGTCACGTTACTGTAATAATCCTGCAGGTGAGCTGTAGGATTGTCCCTTTACATCTTCCAAACACAGTTTTTCTAATTACTGTAACACATGGGAACATAGCTGATTTTAAGATATTGCTGAACAAGTCTAACATAGAGCATGCTAATGAAACTATATCTCCACACGATTATATATTGTTCTCACAGGACTCCATCCATCCATTTTCTACTGCTTTTCCCTGAACGAGGTCGCAGGGGGGGGCTGGAGCCAATCCCAGCTCACAACGGGCGGTACACCCTGGACAGGTCGTCAGTCTATTACAGGGCCAACACACACAGACAAACAACCATGCACACTCACTCCTATGGTCAATTTAGAGTCTATCCCCAAGGTCTTTGGACCGTGGGAGGACATGCTAACATGGGGAGAACATGCAAACTCCACACAGAAAGATTCCTGGTTTGATCCCCGCCCCAACCGAGGCTCGAAACGGCAACCTTCTTGCTGTGACCAACCAACTGCGCTACCGTGCAGCCTCTCACCAATCTATCTTAGTTTATCTCTCCTTGCATTATATCAGTATGCATCAAGCAACCAAAGTTGAGATGAAAAGAGTGAAGAAGCAGAACATGCAGAGCACTGCAGCAGAAATGCATATGTAGAAATAATTCTAGATGATATGGTTATAATATTCGGATGTAAAATAATATTTAAAATATAAAAATCCCCTGTACATGGATATGTGTGTTTTTTTTGTCTGAAAAGAACATTATATGGATTGATGGAGCAGTGTAATGGAAAATAAGGTTTCAATTGTATAACTGATGATGGTTTTACAAAGAGTTCCAGTAATCTATGATGGATTATACATGCAGAGTAACTTTTGAAACTATTCTGCTTGCTCATATGAAAAATTTGCAAAGCGAAAAGAGAGATAATTCATTTCAGCACTGTTTGCACCAGAGTCATTAATTTTTCCCTGCAACTCGTCTGCACTTTAGTCACAGCTTGTTGATTTCTGTCAGAGGTACAGTTTGTTTCCAGCCTAAGCTGCCACCAACACCACTGCTCTCCCACACATGCACCCACACACAGAGACATAACGCAAGCAACTGGACACCGGTCTGCTTCTATTACCCGGTCATTTTTGTGTGTGGACTCACTGAACATGACAACAGTAATAAAAGAAAATGTCACCCCCAGGTCCTCTTTCAGTGTTATTACCGTCAATCTGTGATTCCCTGTGTATTCAAGCACTTATAGCAATTAGCTATCGCCGTTTACACATTCAGTGCACCTACGCTTCTACACCTCCCTTCTCCCCCCTGTTTCCCTGACATGACTTTAACCAATGCTACTTATCAAAAATCTGCTTCTTGCTCTCCCATGGCTGTGTCTAAGTGGTGAGTGAAGCAGTTAACACCAAGACAGACTTGTATAAACTATAAGCCATGTTCTTGTCAAAATGCAGCATGTCATTAATGCATTTCAGGAGGGGATGATACCTTTTAAATTTAATCTACAGATTGACTCATACCTGCTTCTTCCTCAGAGGACTGAGCTGCAGCTAGTTTTTTTCTTTAATCACTCAGTAACTGTGAGATGTTGCCAGGATATAAAAGATAACCAGCATGAAGAAAGAGAGATGTGACATTATATTCTAACAACAAACCCACATCTGTCTGAAATATTTAAAGCTAAACCTACAGAGAATGTTTATTTATACTGATTACACTTTAGACCTCATTTTCCTGCACAGTTACGTTAAGTCTCAGATTTTACGCAAATCTGATATTTCTAAATATATCAAACACAATTTCCCCTCATTTTTTGTGCTACGGAGGTCGATTGTCTATGTCATTCACCTCACCTGTCAGTGGTTTTGCAAAGCTGTGGCTTGTAAGTGTATATCCAATACTCTTAAGCCCTTTATAAACACTTTGAACGGAATAAAATGTTGATGTTCAACCCCCCTAAAAATTAACTCACATGCCTGCTGCAGGCAAGTTTCCTGTGTGTCATCTGTACACAGAGTTATTTGATTCAAGGGGTGATTCTTGGAAATTAGTATGAAAATAAACCTGCCATCATATTCAGAATAATCACCGACTTGAAACCTTAACCACAGGTTTCCCTCAGGATATTTTCTCCTCTCCATTTTCAGAGTCTCTGGTTAAATGTCAGAAATGTTGTGTGATGATTTTATTACTGTAACACTCCACAGCAGGAGCAGGGCTGTACACACACACACACACACACACACACATACAGTCACGCATTTTATTAGTATAAAACTAGAACAGCAGTCTTGTAACACATGTGGTTTAAATACAGCAAGGCCCTTGTGTATTACAATCAGAAACAGCAGTTAGTTCACAAAAGCCACATGCACATATGTACACTAAAGTCCATATATATTCACATAGCCATCCTCTCAATTTCACTCCCAAGTACAGACACACACACACAGGGGTATAGAGAATAGTGGCAGGTTTGTACATCTGGTAAGAATGTTGAATTTATTATTCCTGTTGTGGAGGCGAACAGACCAGATGCATAAAAGTTGTTTTGGCGAGACAGATAGATTTGGAAATATTACTCATGTAATCCACATTCCAGCAGAAAACACAACCCCACCTCTGTCGTTTCTTTCATTTTACACTTTGACACGGTTTACCACATGCTGCTCAAAATGTCATTTTTCCACAGAGACTGGTGGTAAAACCTTGCAGTTTGCTTTTGACACAAATATGGTAGAACGTGGTGTGAAGGGATCTCTCACTGCCAGGGTCAACTGAGTCACCTCGATCACGTAAGAAACAACCGATCTCACGCTAGAGCTGCTTACATCAACAGATTAGTTCATGTGAAAGGCACGCTTTGAGCCATTAAAAATGTTTTCAGGTATTTACAGACTGTCCTGAACTTAGAATGTCCAACAAATGGTCAAAACTTTACAATGTTGCCTCCATCTATGATGTCTCTGCAATGGAAACAGACTCAACTGCTTGTGGACAAAGGTACCATAAAGATAAGACGCAAAAGAACAATCAAGCTAAAGAAAAAGACAATACCAAACTGAAAATACAAAGTTGCTGCCCCAATCTTTAAAGTGACTTTTAAGGATGGTGCAATAATGAGCACTGACTTACAGTCACGTGCAATCCATGGCTGGGTATCTGTGACCTCTCCTTTGTGAAATATGCTTTTAAAAGTGTTTGTTATTGAGCTCAAAGAAAAAAAAGTGCATCTTTCTGTACAGCGACACCATGCTAGACAGAATTATTTGCCTATAGCTATTGAACGATGCAAAAGCATTTATCGCCTCCTCCATCCACTAGGCCAGGACCGGCAACCGTCTGGCCGCCAGCCACTTTCAAAGATGGAGTGTCTTGCAAGGTATTGCATTACAGCATACTTTATTTATCTGCTTTTGCATCAGTGAGGAATGGCAATATTCATTGTTGTTGTTCAACTTGCTTGGTACTGGTTCAGCAAATTTCACGAAGAATGAATAGAATTGTTGGTTTTGAAACAAATAACTCTCTGAGGTGAACGCACCTTCAATCTCTTTGCTTATTCTGTTTATTTCATTCTTAGCTCATCTCTCTGAGGACCATTTGGGGGCCAGAAAATAGTTTTCAGGGTAGTGAGCCATGGCCCGTTGTTTGTTATTGCTGATGATTTAGGAATTGAAGACTGTGCTGCTGCTGTGCTCTTTGGATGGTGAATAAATGTGTTTTATTGGCAGCAACTAAAAAATGACACAAATGGGAGAAAGTTTTCATCGGTATGACTGGTCATCTTTTATCACAAAAAAAGACAAATACAATGTTTTTATTGATTGGCTGAATTTAAAAGGAGATTGATGTATTCTGCTTACTATTTAATCTATTGTGTTGTCTTTTTGATCACATTGATTAAATATTGAAAAGGTGTAAAGGCTTTTTATAACTAGAAATAAATCTACTTACTCCTCAACTCTTCCACTAATCTTGCCACAGATGTAGGGTTCACTTTAACATTTAACATACCACTTAAGATGAGGAATCTGGGGTTCCTCCCCTTTTAAATTCTCAGAGTAAGGTCCCAGCCAGAGCCCCCCGGAGTCAGGGGGAACGGGCCCTTGCAAAACCAAGCCCGGAAATTGCCTACCCCGCCAGGCACTGGCTGCCCAGGGCAGGCAGAGTCCTGGCCCAGGGCCTCAAGAGCCAAGAGCAACCCTCCACCCCCACAGGCAAGGGAGCTGACCAGCGCTCACAAGGGGCCAGAGCCGCCACCCCGCAGAGACCAGTCCACACCCCAGTGCAACCAATACACACCCAGGGAACAAACACTCCATCCATCTCTCTGCACGCACACACATACCCACCCGTCCCCACACACCCTACCCCTCGCATCGGTTTATTTTCTAATTGACTCTGTGTGACAGAAAAAACTAAACTCAAGCACCAGGCCTGATTTTGGGGTGTTTCTCTCTTACAAACACACAGAGGTGATTGTCCCTGATTTATGCTTCTTTTAAAACTGTACATGCACAGTCACACAAATACATAGACAGTCTAGCTCATTGCTCATGATGTATGTGTCCAATACAGACAATATTGATTAGTGCTGCATGGCAGCAATAGTTTACTGTCAACTGCTTTGTGTGTGTGTGTGTGTGTGTGCTGTGATGAGTATAATATATTAAACAACTTTGTTTGTCCATTTTTTTGTGTGCTGTCTGTCCTCTGTTCACCTCATCTTGTAGCTATAAATTCCGCTAGCTGACTCATATTATCCAACAAACACATAGTCTCTCTCTCACACAGACACACACACACAAGGTATAGCTATGATTTCTGTCTAACTGCATCACTCTGTCCAAGGTACCAGGATATTTTTACACGCACTCTCAAATCATGCTTAATTAACAGCAACTACACAACCCTCTCTGTTTTTCACATGCACACTGGTTTTTGCAAGCAGTTAATGTGAGTGTTAGTGTGTGTGTGTGTGTGTGTCTTCTTCATGTGTGCAAAAAAGAAATTTGTTGCAGGTCACAGGTCTGATACTAAATCTTTTTTTTCTGCAGGAAGTCTTATAGTTGAGGTCAGGGGGCTCATAAACACCCAGATGCATTTATAACATATGGGAGCACATAAAGGAGATAACACTTCATCTTTTGAGATTCACACAGTTCATTATTTAGCTTTTATGGTTGATGCACACCAATTGGTAAATGCTATAGGTGCAGCTAACAAGTTTTGGTGCAATATGTCAAACCTCTGGAGAAAATATTTTGTCATCAATCAGCCCCATAATAGTTTATCATTTCTATCAGTTACTGGTTTATAGTGGTCATCCGAGACAACACAGCACAGCCACCACAAGGGGATTACAGCAAGAAGATGTGGGCAAAAACTAAATTTAGATGTTT
>JBAMHV010000018.1:14670814-14681152 GCA_037177535.1 Pseudomugil gertrudae
TAAATTAATGTTAGACTGCTTAAAAACAAGGTACAGTCAATAAAACTACAACTTGATAAGCGTTCATCAATTCAATTCAATTCAACTTTATTTATATAGCGCCACTCCATGACAGGGCGCTTCACATCATATTTGAGCCAATTCATCAAATAGCCTAGATAAAGGAAACCATAAACGTTCATCAAAGCTCAAAACGCTTTAAATAATCATGAATATAAAAATTCAGGTTTTTCATCAAAAGAAAAATGAATCGTGCAGAGAGATGTCCCATTCCATTTTAACTCCAAAGTTGGGATTTATTTTTTTGTTAGAAGTTCAATCTAAATTAAATCAAATTTAGATTTTGTATAATCAGAGGAACCACACCAATCCCTACCTCAAAATCCAGAATGGCTACCCTGCTCACACAGAGTGACAACTGTTTTGCGAATAACCTGTGTATTAACGCATCTGTAAGTTTGTGTCATATTAAATCAGTACTTTGCCATTATTCTACCTCTGTCAGTGAACACACTGCAGTTCAAAGATTAGTGACTGTGTCCACAAAATACAGCAGATTTTTGCAGATTTTTTCCAGGTCCAAAACTAGAAATCAGGTTAATTTAAAAACATAACTTTTCAGAAGAGAAAAGTGGTGTTTTTCAGTAACAAAAGTCAAACAATAATGAGAAAATTGTTGATGGAACATCTTGCAAACCAGGCAGACATTAAATAAAACAATAAAGGTGTTGAGACTTTTTAACCAGCAGTAACTCTAAAAGTTTGTTAGTGGGCTCAATTTTGCCGCAGTTAATACACCAGTTAGTAGTAACACAACTGTTAGCTTAAACTTACCAAAAAAAATAAAAAATTCCTATAAGTTAAATTGTCACTGAAACACCACCAAATATGGTTGTTTGTTCATACCATGACTCATCGTAACATCTTCTCCGCAAGCAGCATGAGAGACACACTTCATAAAAGGGTTTCCAATCTGAAACAGACATTTTTGTCAGTACATGTACTCACATGCAGTAAATTCTTGTTTGCATCCCTTTTGTGTTTTTCTTTTATCTCTGAAGAGAGTGAGTCAAATATTCAGTAGAAATTAAAATAAATTGTATTCTTCTGCTTTGATATTCTAAATATTTGGTCAAATCTGTCACAAGACAGGTATGGGACATCCTATTGGTGATGTTCTTTTTGTATCTTATTACTGCAAATCCTCTACTTCTGGAAAACAGGGAGGAGTGTTCTCTTTGCTTAAAAAACTATGGTTCAAACCTTCAAACCTTGTATTTATTGAGATGCAGTCTAGAAAATTCTTGCAGGAGCTGCTTCTGTCTGAGCCAAAGGTACTGCTGGATTCAATGACCTCTGATATTTTGTAGTATGTTGGAGATAAATCAAGACGAGAACTCTGGAGTGACCTGACTCGCTGATATGTCAACTCCTGTCAGATTTGTCTCCCAGCTGCAGGTGAGCTACCGGGACCTTTGACATCTTTCCACTGAGTGGAGGGACAGAAGCTGTGAATTTCAATGAAAGTACCGTGTTATACTTTCCCACTATCTGATGATTGTAGCATATTCAAGAGTTGTGAACATAAGCCAGCCTCTCCTTAAGCTTAGAAACAAACCGCTATCTTTATTTCATTATGCCATCGGGACATAAATCCCCAATCTGTGAGACAAATCCTTAAGCTGCTTTCATGCTGATAAAAAACAGGGGGCGGTGGGGGTTGCTCTGCAATTTGCTCTGTAATTTTGGCTCTGCATTGACATTAAGCTAAATAGATTTTGTGTTATAATATTGTGTTAATAAATTTCTGTTACACAGAAAATACTGATAACCGGGAGTCATTTAAAGATGACAGATTGTTAAGGATTTTAACATGCATCATTGGTAACTTTTTGGAACATGCTGCAATATTCAGACTTAAAATATATAATTAGACAAGAGGAAATAAATGTCAAAAGCAAGTTTCAGATGCATTAGACTTCAGCTTTGTTCTCTAATAGATGGTTTTGCTTTATTCTGATGTTTTTACAGCAACAGTGACTCACAAAAGCACAAGACTGTGACCATGAACTGAAGCAGCTAATGGAATTGCTCCATTCCTGATTTTATTGTTTACATCCTCTGGGATATGTTCAACTACCTTCTTCAGTGGGGGGAGAAAATCAATGCTGATGTCATTTCAGTCATATGTAGAAAACATAAGGAACATGCACTTCTCTTGAACTAAACTTAAATAGGATTGTTTTCAGTGAAATATTTAGAGATTGTGAAAGAAAAGTTTCACTCAGATTAACCCCTTAATGGCCATATGACCATATCTGATCATTTCATTGGACATAGAAAATGTAGCTACGTGGTAGTCTGTGAGATCACAGAACCAGATCACACTGAAATGTTTAATCTCCAAGTATTTCATTAGTGCTCGATAAAGGGTTACAGTGAAAAAGTCATATGTTGGTCAAACTTCATAATTTACAACTCATGCACCGAGGCTCCAGCAGATACCTTCAGTGCTCCGAGCCTTTGTAAATATTTTAAATGTAAAATCATTAAGATCTTATTGCCATTTTTCCCAAAAAGAAAAACAGTGACTAAAGTTGTGAACTTGAGAACCATGTTCATGCAAAGTTTTCCAAATATAATCAGCATAATTTCAACAAGAAAACCTTTAGTTTCTAGTCTGACTCTGATTATTTGTTTTGGGGGGGGTTCTCTTTGCTTTTCTGTTGTCCTACAATCTCAGTCTCCCCCTGGTGCTTTGGCAATCAAACTACTTTGGAAATGATGTTGCTTCCTAAAATAAAGCAGAAAATAATAAACCCAGTGTCCTTCAATCAGAGGCACTCCATGAATGGTTATTTTCTTCATACTCCACAGGTTGTTTTTTTCTTCTCTACAGGTACAACATAAGTATGTGTAATGATAATGATCCTCATAATAATCTTTTTCAGTAGTTATTAATATTTTAACAAACATACATTTTAAAAGAAAAATTTGTCAAATGAATGACAAGAGCAGAAAAGAGAGAAATAAAGAGAGTGAATGGTCCAATTCTAAATGTGATTAGTATTAAATGGATTGAATTGATTTTTAATTTTTTAAAATGGTTGTTACTAATCAAGACTACAGGAGAATGATGCAAAGTGGTCTTATTCTGGACAACTGGTCATTTATGATTTGTTGAAATTTGTTGTTTCTTTATAGTTTTCATTGTTGTTTGTTTGTTTTTTGTCTTTTTTTTTAACAGCATCCCTGAATGAAATCAAATCCAAAAGGGCTCGCACGCTTTTCCAAAATGGAAAGGAACAAAATCTTTCTATACATCATTAGCTGTAGCTCTCCATAATGATTTCACTCAGTTAAGACACATTTTTGACAGTTTAACACCATTTTTAATTTTTATACACATTCTGACTTTGTCTGCTCATTTCAAATAACTCTTATTTGTTAATCACAATTTGATAGTCAATATGTAAAATGCACTTTTAAAATGACAGAACAACACAAACATGATAGAATTTCCTGAGAATAATGTGAAATGATAACACAAATGGCACAAACCTTGAATAGCCTGGGTCAGTTCTGTCTTCTGTTATCAAAATTAACACAGCCTCTAAAACTTTCAGCAATCACATGATGCAGTAAAGCATTTTCATGATCTTCAAAGCAGAATCAAAGTCAAATGTGTCATCCTGACAGATTTCCGAGTCAAATAATTGCACTCCCTTATTTTGTCAGACTCTCTTAATTTCCTTCCCCATCTGTCTCATTAGTATTCAGTCTGCATCTATTCAGTCTCTGCATTATAACTGAAAACAGTCAAAAAGCAAACGAGCAACTTTAGAAGATTAAAACCCACTAGTTCATAATTCCATAATTTAATATCATAATCCATAAATCTGATGTCTCTGTTTGTTGCACTTTCAGAAAAGTGCACGGTTCACTCCATACAGAACTGTGCAGCTTGATTTTTAATCAAGGTAATTAGGAGGCATTCATTATGAACTTACATGCAAGCTATTCCTCACAAAACGCACTGCAGGCAGCACCATGATTAACCCCTTGTGTGTCAAGGGGAAGCAAGCAAAAAGGAAGATGCACACACATTGTGCTTTAGCCTTAATATGTTTATGTTTGACATATCTCAATAATCATGAAAGACACTAAAATATTAGTCTGCGACAGAATAACATAATACATTTTTGAAAACTGTTGATGTCTCATCACTTTAGTTAAAATAACTGCCATGTGTTTATTCTGGAGCATGGAAGCATGAAGCAGGGTCCTGGTTGGAACAGCTCTACACACAAAATCTAGTCAGCCTAAACGATTACACATATTATTTTACTAAATTCATAGAGTTCATTCACTGAACAGCCAACGAGAACGATCTGCAGTATCAATAAACTTGCTGCTGATTAAACTATGTCAACAGTGCCTTTAACACTGAAAAGACAAGGGCGACATTCACCGACATTCCCACAGGCAACAAATGTTTTGGGATTGTTGAAAAGAAGGTCAATGTGGATGACCAAATCCGATATGATGAAACGGTTTTAAAAGATGTTGTAAAAGGTCATGTTGGTTTAGTCGTACTGGATGATCCATGAACTAAATTGT
Organism: Pseudomugil gertrudae; assembly: GCA_037177535.1. Lineage (NCBI taxonomy): Eukaryota > Metazoa > Chordata > Actinopteri > Atheriniformes > Pseudomugilidae > Pseudomugil > Pseudomugil gertrudae. The sequence goes on from JBAMHV010000018.1 coordinate 14,675,435, forward strand.
AAGCAAAATATAAATTCTTTAGTACTCTAACATTGTATTTGGTAAGGTACTGCAAGTATTTTTTTTCCTTTGTTTATATTTTAATTAAACAACAGCACTGAAAAGAAAATCTGTCACACTTTCCAATATTTCTTTACCCAATTAAGTTTTTATGAACAGCTGAATCTTTGTTGCTATGCTCTCTTTATTCAGGAAACTCTCATTCAAGCTCCTATTTAGATGCTTTTTGTCTCAACATCTGGTGTCAAGGCTTTATATTTCCTTTTTACAACTATAGAGACAGTTGAACCTGAATAATTACTGAGGTAGATGTGCTAGCGGTAGTCTGGGGAAGTTATTAAGTAGTGCTACAAACTGCACACTGATCAACATTTCATAATGAGCCAGCCCTGAGTGAAAAATCGAAGTGACACTAACCCACCCTTTTCTTTAGTCTGTATCACGGCTATGCTGCTCAGTCCCAATAGGGCCACGGCCTTGCAGGTTTTCAATGTGCTCCTGCTCCAAAAAACACCTGGTTCAAATGAATAAGACACTGTGCAGAACTTCATAGGCTGCTGGATCTATTTGATCTGGCTCGGGTATGTTGAAGCAGAGATACAGTCCATGAACACCTGCAAGGCTGCAACCAAAGGTGGGAAAAAGCTAAATAGCCCTGGTCTATATCTGCCATACTCTCATTGTAAACAACACTTTTTAGACATTTAAAGTAAAAGTGATGATTTTGGTGTGTTTAATGTTCAATATGTTGTGGTTCAAGACAAACTGAGCTACTTAAAATAAAAGTCAGCTTCATAAAGTCAAAGCAGAAAGAGTCCATCGTCGTCCAGAGGAGCCAATGTTAACATAGAACAGCACTGCAGCTAGACCAGTGTAAGCTCTGCTTTCATTTTATGTCTTGGAGTGAAAAGCCTGTTCCATGCAGATAACTGAGTGCTGTTGTTCTCAGTGCATCAAAGAGATAGCTGACTAAAGCTGTTGGAGCTGTGTGGCTAAATTGTGGCCCTCAGTTAATCCCAAAACAACAGTGATAATGATGAACTAATATGAGGATCTGAGACACAAGTTCATTTGAAGTAATGTACACTGCCTGCCTTGGGCAGTTGGTAACCAACACTCACATGAGTCTATCAATCAGGCATCAGGAGTAAACAATGTCATGGCAGCAAAGAACAAGGAAGAAGAAAATCTTCATGTAAATTTTTGGAAATGTTTATTATCAGTCTTTCCTATAGCACCATTTTCTCCTCTGCAAAACAGCACAATGTTTTGCTTCCTGGTGACAGCGCTTTGATTTTTGGCTACATGCTGCATTAAAAGAGGTACATTTTCAAGTGTTTGTGTTATGCAATATTTGTATGCGTTGAGGTTATGAGCATCTTTTGCAGAATTTATAGCTTTATGGCCTTGGGCTGTGTGTTAGAAGTCATGCCTTTGTGTATACAGATTTACTTTCACAAGAGACAAGAAGAGCAAAAGTTTTTCTTCATTATCCTTTTATAAAGGACCTCTTCTCAGAGTTCTGTGTTACAAAGAACAGTCAGCAATTATCAGGGATGACTATGGTCCAGATTAAAATTGTTGGGAAAGCGGTGAGTCCTCATTGGTAGCTGAGTAATAAAATATATTTTTTAAAGTTTGTATGTATTGAAAGCCCACAGGGTTACAAAAAAGGAAATGGAAGTTAGAAGATAGATGAAAATAAAGAAATAAGGGGGGGGGGGGACAAAGTTGCTGAAAACTGCTAATTAAATGCAGCTCCAAAGGTTTTCAGAAATTATTCCCAAAAATGGCACAGCAGGGAAGACACAAAAAATAGTTTGAGAGAACATAGAAGTCTTTGTAAAATTTACATTGCTTCCCATGTGATTGAAATACAGGTTTTAAAAACCAGTAGGTGAAGATTTTGTCCTTGAGGGCTCTCCTTTTTTTAATTTTCCAGTTTTTGTTTTATTTTTAGCTCCTTGGTGAATTTCTTCTGTGGCGGGATTATTTAGCAACATTTAAACTTCTCTGATTAGCACACGGGCCTGCAGGTGGTGTGGTGATTAGCACTGCAGCCTCACTGTGAGATGCTCGCTGCTCCGAACCTTAGATCGGACAGGGGCCTTTCTGTGTGGACTTTGCATGATCTCCCCATCTTAGCGTGGATTCTGTCCGAGTACTCCAGCTTCCTGCAGCTACCTGCACCCCTTCATTGGAATAAATGGTACAATGGTACAATGGATGGATGGATGGATGATCAACACACATAAACACAGACTTTACCGTTTACTGTTTTCTAAAGTCTAAAGTGGACTACAGAGGGATCAGGATCCAGTGAATCTAATTTCCAAAGTGTTAGCAATGCTGCTTTTCAGAGGTGGTGATCAGAAAATAAGGCACACGTCTCTCAATAAAAGCAGCTTGATATTTTGCTAGCTGTTACAATTTCACTGGAATTAAAACTAAGTTTGTTAAAACTATTAATTACTTTACAACACAGCAACAACACACAACAAAGCTGCTGTGGTCAGAACCAGTTTTTCCATTAGGCTGTGTACATCTATGACAACTCATAAGCAAGCATCAAAGTAGACATGCTCATATATGCATTCATTATGGTAACAGTATGCACTCTGAGAGAAATCACAAATAAGTGATTAAAAACTATGTTGTAGGCTATGTGCTAGACTCCCAAACAAGTTCTTGGAAGAATGAAACTTATTGATGTGTCTGGTTTGTATTAGAGAATAGCTAAAGGGCTGCGGATGATGATTCTTGCTGCAGCGTGTCTTTGTACTGTATACTGTTGCCTCTGCTCATTTCGAACCTCTGCTGAGATAGAATCAAAACCATGTGGTTCACTACCTGATAATATGCACAATAGAAAATCATAAAAAGGCTTAGCTGAGTCAATGCATACTGCATAGTATGACCCATCCATCCATTTTCTGCCACTTATCCAGGATCAGGTCATGGGGGCAGCTGCGTAAGCAGGGAAGCCCACAGTATCCTCACCCCAGCCACATTTTCTAGACCCAGAAATACTTGTACTCCTCCACTTGGGTCAGGATTTCATTTTTGGTCCAGCCGAGGACCATGGTCTCATATTTGGATCAACCCTGCCACTGAGAAGCTTTTTAAGAGATAGAAGAGACTACTCCTAAGTCCTCTAGCTTCATTGTCTTATTGGAAAAGATGTTGGTGGGATTGAGATCTTCAAAGTACTCCACTCCACTGACCCACAACTTCCCAAATCAAGGTCTGCAGCCCCATCCTGTCTGTACACACAAAGCACTGTTTTCCTCTTCCTGGGATTCTGGATGGCGGACCAGAATCTCTTTGAAGCCATCCAGAGGTCATCCGCCATGGTCTCACTTAACATCACCAAAGTAATATTCCACTTAGGCTGTCGATGAGCATCAACTGCGATATGTCATCATAATAGATTTTACATAGTGTGTGCTATCAGTTATGACCAGGTTAAGAACTCACATCTCCAACTCAAACTTGAGTTATTACAAAGGGACTAATTATTTATATATAATAATTCATTTTAAACTTTTAATTAGAACAAACTTTTGTATGTTCCACACAGTTTCAATACAGACTTTTCAACAGTCTGTATTGAAACTGTGTGGAACATACAACACATTTATACAGTTTCAACAAAAATATAAAGCAAAATCAAATGTATTTAGCAGAATGCATATTCCTTCATTTTCAGGTAACACACAACCTAAAATGTAATCTTTACAACAAACAAGATATTTTTTAAAAAATGTTACAGAGAACTGATTTCTTGTTTATTTAAGCATCACACCATATAGTCCAGAAAAGCCAAAGACATGAGCCGATGGCAAATGATTGCGACTTTTTTTTCTTCAAAAAAGGAAGCAATATATGGAAAAATAACAGTTTCCTAACTTATATACCGACTGGCGCAGAGGTAACAAAAACAAAAGATAATACATAATTCACAAAGTGATTTTGCTGTCATGTTCATCAAAAGTAAAAGTTTTGCAATCTAACAACAGCCAAAGCATTGCAGCGTGTAAGCATAAGAAGAAACTGAGTTGGAGGCACAAACAGAACAAGTAAAGATTAAAACCCTTTAAAGTCGGATGGGAAATTAAATAAATGTGTTTCAGGGTTGAGAGAGACTTATTATAGTTGTGCAAAACTTAGTGCTGGAGGTGCAAAGAGTCAAGAAGTCATCAGATCTGATATGCTGGGGTTTGGAGTTTGAGGGGAAATAGTTTGTCACATTCATAAGTTAATAAACTTTTCCCTTCTTTCCTCTAGAAAACAAGTGGATGGAACTTCACTGAGGATTTTCCGGTCTTAATTTAGCCCATAGCAATCTGTTGACCATCATAATGCTCTTAGCATTATCAAATAATCTCTTTTTGAGGAAATAAATGTGAGATTGTGTTGTTTGCTGCCTTCTTTAGTGCTGACCATATGAGCACAACACACATACCAAATGTTGCAACATAGTGGGCTCATTCTTAATCAATTTTTAAAGATTTTCCCTTTAGATTTGAAGTGTTTGCTGCATTGATTTTCAATTTGCTTCCTATGTTTAACATTTCATACAGACTCTCAGAGTCTGTATTCAGGACTGTTGTACTGAATTATTACAGAGTCACTGAGACAGTGCCTGAGGATGACCTGAGGACCTCCGGCTTTGGGAAACAAAGTAAAAACTGGAAAAACTGAGAAGAAACAGAAGGGAAGGTGAGATATAATGGGCAAAATTAACATTTAACGGGGAAAAAACTGTAAACTAAATGAAAAATTATATTAAACAACAGGTGATGACGTAAATAAAAAAATAAGATGTAGCAGCTATTGATGCTGTCAGTTTCTTTTATCTGCATCATGTAGTACTAATAAAATCGCTTTTCATTGAAAGGAATGAAGGAAAATTATCAAAGAATGCAGTAAAAGTAATATTTACAATTTTGTGAAATAAGCAGAAGTACACACACATTTTCTGTATTAAATAAAAAAGACCTTGAAATTCTTTCTAAGATATTCAAAGTGAAATTAGAGCCAGCGTTTGCATTTTTCCACTTGGCCCTGCTGTGATTTAAATGCTTTATCAGAAGTGCAAAATGGGATTATGTGCTTGCTGACAACACAGTTCACAAAGCCTTGAGCAAAATGTGGCATCAAGTAAAACTTTTTAATAAACATATGAAAATACTGAGCTGAAGACTGAAACGCTAATCCTGCGTTAAATTAAAACGACAGTTTTCTCCTTAATGAAAATTACAATACATGCAGATAAAACAATTTTATGAAAGTTTCAATAGTTATTAGAAAATAAATCAATGAAAACTACATTAGCTTTAATAATGATTTCACACACAGTGTTGCAGTCCACTTCAGGGAAGTTCTGCTTTTAGGCAGGTTTTACAAATACCCAGCATGCACTTTGGCAGAAGTTAAATACATACTTTGATATATTTGACCATAACACCTTGTGCTTAAGCATTTCTTCATATATGGCAAGTCAAGAAGTCCCTGAAATAATCAGCAATGACATTGTTTGTGTTACATTTTTATCAATATCATATAGCCCTGCAAACATCTTTAAAGATTACTGGATTACCACATAAAGGATACCTATGAGCCTTGTACTTTATATACACTGTTACATCCCAAGCCTGTGGCCAGAGGATGTACTGTTGCAACGCTGAGAGACAATTAAGCTTGAGCTGCAGATCT
>JBAMHV010000018.1:14712863-14724587 GCA_037177535.1 Pseudomugil gertrudae
ATATATATATACATATATATATATATATATATATAGGACATGGGTTTGCTTTGTTGCATTGTCTACAAAACTCTGATCCATAACTTAAATGGTAGGTTAAATATGAGCTGATCATGTTTATACTAATTTGGTTTGTTTGGTTCATCAAACCCACTTAGAGATACATTTTGTGGCTGGTTTCAATAACCCCAGATGACTGCATGCCCCTGTGGTCATTGAAAATGGGATTTTCAGCTCATAGAGCATCTGGCAGCCCAATCTGCTGCGACCAGACTGTTGGACAACAAAGTTCCCTGCATTCAACCTGTTCAGTTTTGTTGTTTTGTTTTTTGCCTTAGGCATTCATGTCCAATTTCTTTTACTTGTCTGCTCACATCTATATTTAGGTATCTGCCTATCTATTTTTATATGCATACGAATGCAAATTGTCCATCTGAGGGACAAATAAAGCATTATTCTGTTTTATTTCTATCTTTCCCCTCGACTCATGAAGGGGTTCCCATTTCACTGCAGCTTATGTCTGTCTATCTGTCAGCCAGACTCTCTCCCAGCTCTGCCACACCTGGCTGAAAACCTCTGAATCATTCTTAGTGGCTTCTCCTGCCTGTTTTGCCTCTTGATTAATCTAACAATGATTCCTGCATTACATATTCCTTGCATTCCTATGCCTCATATTTTCTCTATGGTATGAAAAAAGTGTTTGGTTGTGTACAAACATACGCTGCTCAAACTTAAAAATGTGTTTCTGCATTCCCATAAACTACAGGCTCTGGTTTGACCTCAACACCCTGGTTTTGTCTGTGCTGTATGCTCACCTTGTTTACATCATTTATAAAGCAAGTCATTTAATATCAACAGTCAGAAATTGAAGGGGTTGGATTTTGGAATATGGCTACGATGCCAAGCAGCGGTCTGCATCTAAGATGCTGTGGATTCCATTAGTTCCTCGGCTCAGTCTCCAGATTTGTTACATTTCAAAGAAATTATGTTTTAGGTGCTGCTGTTGGTGGTGTCTCTGAAATATCCACTTATAAATATGCAAATGACTTTTCCTCTTTAATATGGATTTAAATCGTACTGTTCATGTGTGGGGCATTTGAAATGAGAAAAGGGTCATCAGCAATAGCTATGCCGGCCATCCTTCTCCCCACAGACACACAAACACACATTCACCAAAACACACTTTGTCAGCGTGGCCTTTTCCCTCTGCTACACCGGTTGCCGACAGCAACGTGCCCTGAGCTGATAAACTTTATCAACCGGCACACCTGGGCTTACACACAATCATATACATGCACAAGAATCCACCTAGGCATGTTTCTTTCTTTGCACACTTGACGAGGCAGACACCTGATTACTGCTGTACGTGCATGTGTGAGTTAGTGTGGATATATATAAATTATGTTAGGGGCCCTTATGTGACAACAAGGCACTCCTGGCTTGAGTACATGGTGGCTGTCTCATTTCAAACGGCAGGTACACTTTGTAGTGTGCAGACTACGAAGAACACTTCATGGCCTACGTAATCTAGTGTGTTTGTATGTTTGTGTTTGTCCACGTGTGTGTTTGTGTGTGGCCTATACTACTTAGCATATTGTAGTCCTTGAAAGTCTGTGGAAAAATTTACAAAAATGTGCTGTAGTTTGGGATAGATGAGAACAGAAAGACTCATCATATTTCTACTCAAGTACTTTAAAAACAAGTACACAAATAAGAATAGAGTATTATTCTTGGTCAAGGTATTTTCGGGAAATGAGTCAATACTGTATAATTGTGATGGGTATTAACTTGAAGAGCAACAATAAATTGATCTTTATCAATATATAGATCAATTACATTGGTCCAAAATCCAAACATCAATCAAAAATCAATACAATAACCTTAACAAAATAAACTTTCATTTTGAAAAATCATTTGAGCACATCATTTTCCATTTTATTTTTAGTCTGTCTTGCTTCAAAGAACATTTTTAATTTAAATTAATCAATTTAAATACCGGACCTCAGCATTAAACATTCATCCATCCATCTATTTTTCACCACATATCTCAAGCAGCCTAAGGAGGGAACCCCAGACTTCCCTCTCCCCAGCCACATTCACCTGCTCATTGGGGGCGATCCCGAAGCGTTCCCAGGCCAGCCGCGAGATGTAATCGGTCCAGCATGTCCTGGATCATCCCCGGGGCCTCCTCCCACAGGGATGTGCCCTGAACACCTCACCAGGGAGGCGTCCAGGAGGCATCCAGATGCCCGAGCCACCTCATCTGGCTCCTCTTGATGTGGAGGAGCAACGGCTCTACTCTGAGTCTGAGGCCGAGATTCTCATCCTATCTCTAAGGGAGGCACCCTGTGGAGGAAGCTCTTTTTGCTTCCTGTACCTGGGATCTCATCACCGGTTGAGAACCATGGTCTCAGATTTGGAGTTGCTGATTCTCATCCCAGTCGCTTCATACTTGGCTGCAAATCGCCCGGATAAGAGCTGAAGATCATGACCAGATGCAGCCAATAGAACCACATCATCTGCAAAAAGCAAAGACCTGATGTCAAACAATGAATCCTCATCCATTAAATACATTATGTCATAAATACAGGAGATATAAAGGACTTAAAAATGAGTAGTTATAATCAGGCTGGAAAAGCTTAGAAAGTTTGGACTCCATCTGTTTACAGACAGATTTTATGAAAATATACAATAGTCAAAGTTCTCTTTCACCCTAATTTGGATTGTCTGACCTTTAGAAATAATCTTTGGAAGGAGTGCATTACTCTCCAAGTTCACAACCAGATTAGATACCTTTTGGCTGATGGTCATTTGCAATGATGAGTACACGATGGCAGAGTTGTATGGAGAAAACCGTACGTTTCCTGCTGCTGGAGAAAAAGACCAAAGCAGGGCCCTAAATGTGAAAGATGACAGTGGAAGTACCATGGTTTGAGCTTGTTTTGCCTATATAATGGAATTCTTGAATAAATTATCTTAAAATTGTATTTAAATAATGATGAATCAATAATAAGCAGTTCTACCAAAGAATTATCAAAGATAAATTAACCCGTTGAGATCTGAGCACTTTTTAAGGACTCTGCCTAAAATGGCTTGTCCATTAAAACATGAGTCTGTTTTGAATAACTTTCCAGTGATGACAAAGAATTGTTAGATTGGTTAGGCCAGTTTGATTGGTAAAACACTTTAAAGATTAATACAAAAATCATTTAGGGATGATGCAGCTGTAATTCTACTACTATCAAATCATAAAAACATCACATGAACCATGATCATTTCCAGGTACATTGTGATTTACTTGCTTTGCAGTCATTTGATGATGATGTAACCTGCTGGGATTTTCCTCAACACAAGCGGTCCCAGTTGATACTCACCTGTAACAGTAACCTCCACGTATTGGCTGTTAAATATAACATAGTATTTCCTTTGTAGTGAGCCATGATGATATTTTGTCTATGGAAATTATTATCTGGCTCAACAAACCCTGGTGGCGTTTAAGAAAAAGAAGTGTATTTATTTATTTCAAACCTGCACATATAGTTCATACCATAACATTACAGGAACAAATGCATGGTTTGAAAAAAGGATGGATGAAGCAAAACTTTTACAGTTTCAAACCCCCTCCCACCCATTCATCACAACTCGTTACAACCTTGTATATGCATTATAATGCAATAAAGACAATAAAACACAAACACTGTAAAGACAAACAGACTAAACAATCCATTCACATGACACTGGACAGGCACAAACAGCCACTGACCCCCACATCCTCTTACTGTGCTGAGGGCATCACTCTCTCTTCTACTTTCTTATCATTTGCTTTTTGATTTCCCTGGACCAAGGTGGTACAGGATTTTAGTTCATCTGATGAGCTGTTCTATAGATTTTAAAGTGGTCCAAATTTTAGGTGGACATATGTTTTGTTTGTTTATATATTCATGATGAGCGTCTCTGTCCTGAAAGAGATTAATTAAGGAAGGTTTGAAGGAAGAGTTTTTGCCAATGCCCTGAACATGAGCAGTTTTAAAGTTTACTATATCATGTAGCTTCAAAGCAGCCGATTTGATAAACAGTAGATTTGTGCGTTCCGTATAGTGGGCAAATATGATATATCAAAAAATGTATATAATAAAATTAGAGCATTTTGATCCAGTAAACAACTTGATCTTTTCATCAGTCCTACACATTTAGCAACTTTATTTTACAAGTGGTTTCCAAGTAAGTTTTTCATCAGTTATGAACCCCTTAAAAACATTTTAATTACTTTTAACTTATTCATTTTTACAGTTACTTGTGCCAAATGGTCCCTTGTGCATATATTGGTGTCATCAGCAAAAAGTACAAATTTAATCATTTTAGATATTTTACATATTCAATTAAGACACATTATGAATAATGTAGGCCCTAAAATTGACCTTGAGGTACCCCACGTGTGATATTTTTATACCTTGATTTGTGTTGATCAGTTTGTCAGTCATCCAAATAATCCTGTAACCATTTTTTGATAATCCTCTTATGCCATAGTTCTCCATATTCTTCATTAAAATGTTGTGATCAATCGTGTCAAAAGCCTTTCATAGATCAATAAAGATTCCTATTACAAATTTATTCTTTTCTATTCCATTTGAAACGTCCTCTATTAGATCAATTAAAGCTAGTGATGTTGGTCTATTTTGTCTGAATCCATATTGATTGTCAGATATTAACTTGGGCTTTTCAATCAAACTCTTGTGTGAAACAATTTTTCTAATATTTTAGAAAACTATAGGAGAGGAGAGACCGGCCGGTAGTTAGTAAAACAATGTTTGTCACTCAACAGGTTAACACATCAGATCTGTTGCAATCAGTCTTTCACACGTGCAAAGCTTTTCTTGGCTTTACCTTACATAAAACAGTCAAAGGACGCACAGTGTCTGGCATTTTTCACTGATGTTTACTAAATTGAAGTGTAAAATATTATGCCTTGTCCTAAGCCTCCTTATCCAACCTTCAAATATCATAATTGGTTAAAAACACTAGTAATCATACAATTATACAATTTTACAACAAAAACTTTTTAAAAACTAATTAGACATTTTTACATGTCAACAACAATTATGTTAAGTTGAAAAATAACATGAACACCAATTTGCACAAATAGTTCCTTTTAACTTTGAAATAATCAAGAAATAAGACAAAATAAAAATTCTAACTTCAGCATGCATCAGAATTCCCCCCAATGCTAATACTGATCTCCGTTTTTGAAGCAGTGCAGCATCACATGTTTCAGAGAACGTCTCTCGAAGTCATCTGGTTACTGGGTTTTATGCACATTCCTGAGGAGAGAATTTTGGGATGATTTCCTGGCGTACAACACTTTTGTAATCATAGGACTAATTATAGATCTAATTGAGGTTTTATTTCCATTTACCATTATATTTAAATGTGTCTTCACCACCACATTAGCATTAGTTATGTTAACTGCCCGGCTGAAAGGTGAATTTCCACTCCAAACCCAATAATTAAACATTACCCATCATCCTGTATGAATCCCCCCTCCTCATAGCACAGGACTGGTGCTTTGTGACTCTTTGTGGGATGGTGTTCTTAAGATGATGTTTTCTACAGTAACCAAACAGATATATTTCCATTTGTGCACATAGTTGGACCGTCTCCCAGATGCTGTCTTACTTTTCTTCTTAAGCAATGGCATTTTCTGCCTATTGTTCTATAAACTCCAGATATGTGGAGTTTGTGGCTTTAACTAATCCAATGTACAGACACAATCTTTGTTGTGGGGCTTCTTTGTTACCTGTGTGATAAATTATCTTTTTAAGTAGCCAGTGATTATTGGTGGTCTGCTCTATCTTAGCAGTTTTTATTTTAACATAGTACCATTGTTCTCCTGTTTTTTTTTAAGGTGGATTTAATGATGCTTTGAGGGACATTCAGTTTTACATTTTACTGAATAACAAAAAACTGATGTCTATGTCTCTGTTTCTGCCTTTATTGCTGCTTTTGAGGTCATTCTTGTGTCGGTGGCTTGGCGGGGTTCCATTGTGTACTATTCTTGCGACTTTGTTGCCTTTAATCATATGTTACTTTCATCATTTTGATTGGGAAATTCACATCTGCATTTGACCCATCACTGGATTTAACAGAAAGCAAGAGGCTGCCATGTTTTGCTGCTAGGGCATCAGTTTGGTGGTAGATTAAAGTCTTGGCCAAGGGTGGCTCACCTCTGTTGGCACCCTAGGTCTTGAAGCCTGGCTCAATGCTACTCCTTGGACTTTCTGTAATGGTCTTTAACTGGTTCAGGTCTTATTTAGAATGGTGGAATTATTTTGTCACAATCGGCAGCTAAAGGTCTGAGTGGCCATGACTTACCTCATGAGTACCTCAGTGATGAGTCCCTGGACATCTTCTGTTGAATTTGTTTATGCTCCCTTTGGGTCAACTACTACAGAGCTTTAACATCAACTATGAAATTAAATTAAATGAAATGAAAAATAATTTATTGATCCCAGAGGGAAATTCGAGTTTCTGAAGCTGATGTCTTAAAAAAAAGACTCCTGTATTACAAAAATCACAAAACACCACAACAGTTAACACAGAGCTACTACTGTTTGCTGCCACTTAGCGGCGCATTCCAGAAAACTATCACAGTTATGCAGACGATACGCAACTTTATGTGTCTTTGTCACCTGACTGCAGTCCAACAGACCTACTGAGTCATTGTTTGGAGGCAAATAAACATCTGGATGAGAGAAATATTTCTACAATTTTGAAGAAAAAACTGAGATAATTCTGTTTGATAGCAAAGAGAAGAGGGTTAGCATCAGTAAATATCTAGAGATGTGGCTCTTAAAACTACCAATCAAGTCTGTGACCTTTTTTTACTATCTTAGGAACATCAACCAAGTTAAAAGTTTGGTCCAGGAGAAACTCATCCATGCATTTATCTCCAGTAGGCTGGATTACTGTAATGGTCTTTTTACAGGACATCCTAAAACAAGCATTAAACATCTGCAGCTCATCCAGATGCTGCTGCTGGAGCTTTACCTAAAACTAAGAGATCTGAACACATCACACCAATCTTAAAATCGTTACACTGGATTTCAGTCAATCACAGAATAGATTTTGAAACGCGCTGATTGTTTATAAGTCCCAAAACAGTTTAGGCCCAGAGAATATAAACCAATCAGAGCTCTGAGATCCAAAGACTCTGGTCTGCTGATCCAGACCAGAGTCCAGACTAAACATGGAGAAGCAGCGTTTAGCTGTTATGCTGCAAACATGTGGAAAAAACTGCCAGTAGAGATTAAACTTTAAATCCAGATTAAAAACTTTTTTGTTTCATATGCGCCTATATGAATTAAATCTATACAGTAGCTTTTAACTGTACTCACTTTAATTTAATTTAAGATTTTATTGTGATTTTTGCTTTTTGTTGCTGTCTTTTCTTTACATCTGTAAGGCTTTTGATGTTTTTAAGTGAAGCACTTTGAAAAAAAAAGAAAAGAAATTAAAAATACTTTATTAATCCCTGAGCAGTTTTTTCAGGTCACTGGTGATCCAGGGTTTATTATTGGGGAAGCACCTCACTGTTCTTGTTGGAATGGTGCTGTTCACACAGAAGTTTATATAATCTGTCTCACATTCAGTCCAGCTGTTGATGTCATCTCCATGAGGCTCACAGATACATTCCAGTCTGTAGCCTCGAAGCACCATCCCAGAGCATCTTCAGCATCATTAGACCAGGTTTTAATAGTCTTTCTGATGACAGGTTGTTGCTGAACAATGGGCTTGAGGAGGTGAGAAGAACCAGATTATGGTCAGATCTTCCTAAAGGTGGCAGGGCAGAGGAGCTGTATGCATTTTTATTATTTGCATAAAATAAATCCAACATTTTATTTTCTCTGGTGGAGCAGCTGACAAACTGTTAGAGTATTGGTAGAGTAGCAGAGAGGGTGGTGTTGTTAAAATCTCCAGAGATCGGCAGAAATGTGTTTGGATGTTGTGTTTGAAGCCTGGTAAAGCTAGCAGTTCCATGTCTCTTGTGCAGATCTTCTCTTTAACAGTGACGTGTCCAGGATGACACCAATGCTGGTTAACCAGCACCGCAACTCCACCTCCCTTTAGTTTCACACCGAGCCGTTCACTGCGGTCTGCACGGACCGTCTTGAAGCCGTGTACAGACTCATTTCAGTCTGGGATGTGTCCATGCAGCCATGTCTCAGTGAAGCACATAAAACTGCACTCTCTGTATTCTTTCTGAGACCTGGTTAGTACCTGGAGCTTGTCAAATTTTGTTAGCTAACAGTCTCATGTCACCCATCATAACAATTGGAGGAAACGGTTTAAATCTCTGCCTCACTCCTGCATTGAATTCAAAATTGAACTTTTCACTGAATTGTCCTGTACAAATAAACATGTCTTTGCATAAATAAAGTGGATTGGATTGGACACTACACATGGGAGAACTGTGAACATAAGATTTTTTAAGTTTAATGGAATTTTTTATTTTTTAATTTGGGGTTCCAGAATAAACAAAAATACACGCACATACATACAAGCAGAAAAAGACAGAGTTTACTGTGTATTCCCTCTTAATGTCCACCGAAACATTAGAAACATTTAAAAACAAATATTTTTAGCTTTGTTAAATATTAGTTTATCATGTAACTTTAAGTTGAAAATGCTATTCAAAATAAATTTGCATTGATTCTCGTCAGGTCTTGGATCAGTCTAAATGATGAACGCCAGTCACTCTGTCACCCTGACAGTCAGTCACTCTGTCAATGTCAATCGGCCAGCTGGCTCTGCATGAAGAGAAAACCAGCATCAATCAGACTCTGTCGGCGGCAGGAGCCATTACTTTAGAGGGATTATGATATCAGATTGTTGGCCTGCAGGCTAACAGACAAGCGACAAATCAATGTTGAACTTTTGAAAAGTACCTCCATTAAGATCTCATGCAGCTCATCTACCTCTGCAAATATTAGTAGTCATAAAGCTTGTAGATTTCCTGACTCTGAAGCGCTTGCACGCAGGGAGAATATCAGGAACTATGATGGCGGCAGTCTGTATGCAGTAAACAAACACGGAGTTGTTGCTTTTTCAAATGAATTGCAGCAGTAAGAGTGTAAATTATGGATTCCTACATAAGTGAATTGGAAAACAAAGGGGGAGGTTATGAGCAGAATACAATTTATTTAGTGTAGATGGTGTTTATTTCAAATTACTGTAGTAGTGTTGCACCGAGGTGCCATCATGATGCCAGTTTGCAGTCTCATGCACAGTCATGCACATAAGCACACACACATGCACTGTGGTAAAAACTCTCCTTCACGCCTGCACAGCTTTTCCTCTACCTTTACCCCCCCCACCCTTTCTTTTTTTTGTTGCAGTGCCACAGTGACCCTGACTGGTGGAAAAGCAGAAGCGCAACACTGAAAGTTTTGTGTGTGCGGACGTATGTGTGTGAGTGCTGTAATTATTCAAGAAGATAAATCTTGTTAATGAAACAGACGGAAGGAAGGGGAGTCCAGGGAGGGGGAGGGAGCTAAAAAGAGGGAAGGAAGAGGGAAGAAAGGGGGACAGCAATAGAAAGAGGAATGGAAATAATAAGAAGAGGATAAGAGAACATGAAGGCAGACAAAATCAAGGAGGGTTGAGAAAACTCTGCAGGGAATACAGTGAGGTGGAAAAAGTTGACTGTCAAGTTTTGTTTCATTGCATCTTATATCAGTCAGGAGAGTGTGACGCAGAGGAACAAGGGGGGAGATGGGGATGGCAGGTTGAGAGAAAAAATGAGAGAGAATGAGTGCAGATGCTGAAGAAAGGAGGAGACAGATGAAGACACAAAAACAAAAACTGCAGAATTCACGTTGCATATATCTGATGGAAATATGCCCGAGCGTGCCTGCCAGATTTAAAGTGCTGAAGTGTATCTGGTCATGCATCTTAAAATGAATGGTGGTAGATAAGTATTAGCAAGAACCTAAAAACTAAGAGAAATCTGCAAGACATGAAGGTTTGGCAACCTGGTAGGAGCAGATACACGGATGTAGAAGTGTTTGGGGGGATTTAGAGTATAAATGGAAAGTAAGGCGATAAAAAAACATGCTTTAGAAACAGAGGAAGACATTGTCTCCTAGAAACCGACCTTATATAAAAGCAGCTTTGAAATTTGAACCAGAGCAGGTTAGCTGCCACACGCTTACCTCCTTACCCTTGAGTGAGTTTGGATTTGGCCTGCTAACTTTTACAAGCATCTAGTTGAGTTTTGGTTTCACACTGTATGCAAGCAGAACTTTACATGGCATACACACCTCCAGTTGCCATCACTGAACATGATGGATCTCCCTAAACTGCTTGGTTTAAAGGCAGGAGCAAGTCCACATCAGCATGTTGGCAGGTAACACGTTGCTGCTAGTGTTTATGGACAGAAGCAGACGAGTGGCAGCATTTCATTTCCACAGCGATGATATTGTGGCATGACAAACATCAGCTCTAAGCATAAAAACACTGGTTTTGTTAAATGAATCTCCTGATATGGCCTTGACTCACAGAAAAACATGACAGGTATTTTTGTACAGATGTCCAATACAAAGTACTTTCACAATCCAGGGTGATGAATAAATGTATCCTCAGGTTGTATTTTTTTTCATTCTTGTAGCATAAAAATTATACGATGGGATCCATGACACCAGAGCATAAATCAGATCAATCAGGGAAATATGAACATGTTTAAATCTTTCCTGTTAAACTGAACCTCCTCATGAACCAAATTTTGATTGTATTTTCTGGAGAGACATGATTTCAGTCCAGATAACAGAAATGTTTAAATGTATTTTAACACGTTTAAGATAACTAGCTTACCGTGATGTCTGAGAGATACGGTTCACTGATCGCTAAATGTTTCATGAAAACTTACTCCATCTGTTGAATTTAACAACTGCATAAGAACGACATCTTTGCAATTCTGTTGTTTTGTAAAATCTCCAGTTTAATGTTCAGCAAGTATTTTCTTGTTACCTGATTGTCTCCTGTGTTCTGTGAGTCAACATCTTGCAACACTAACCTTCATCTTTGATGACATTTTGTGTTTTAGGTCATCATTAGAGCTCTGATCTTCCTACTAAGAAGCACTTCTGTTTTTTTTATTAAATTATCTTTTTTCTTTTCACCTGGCTGCTCTTGATCAGGATTTAAATCCTTTAACCACAACTTTTTGACAGTTTGCCAAAGTACAGTCCACAATATGGAAATTAAAGGGACGCAAAGTATAGTTTAAACAAAACTAGATTGATTGAGACCTTGTATGAACATTTTTCTTCATTTGCAGGAATAATTAATGATTCTTCTTATCAAGGTCAACGAAACTCCTAAACGGCACCGAATAAAATGTGGTTTTTGTTCAACTTCAACTCAAATGTTTCACCTTGAAGTGGATAATGTGAGTCAAGACAACCAATTAAAGCCTGGAAGCTGTCAAAAAACTCGTTGTCATTGTCAAACTATGTTTCACCAATTACCCGCTAATTTATGACTGTTTCCACCAAAGCTTTTGAATATATTACGTACTGCTGGTTACCTGAAATCCACTTCTAATGAACAGTCGTCTATTATAAGATCAGTTCTTCAAGATGGTTTGCGGTTGCCCAGCAAAGCTCCATCAGGACCTCGCACAGGAAATTAAAGCAGGGATTTTGCGATCAGTTGCATTTAATTCTTATT
>JBAMHV010000018.1:14727022-14753830 GCA_037177535.1 Pseudomugil gertrudae
ATAATATAATATAATATAATATAATATAATATAATATAATATAATATAATATAATATTATATAATATTATATAATATTATATAATATAATAAATAATAACATTAAAATTAAATTTTTAAGAAATTAAAAATATTTTTAAAATAAAAAATAATGTCAATATTTTGCTATTATCCTTTAAGCTTTACATTGTTTCCTTAAAGAGGAAAAGGATCTGAACATTACATGTGTGCTTCTTTGTAAATGTTCTATTTTCTTTTATTAAATAATGCATTATTCTTGTTTTAAATTATAAAAAATCTTCAAGACAACTGTTGTTTTTTCTTCTATTTATTACTTTAGATCAAAAAGTTGGCCATTTCTAGTAAAAATTATTGTGGGTTAAATTTGATCCTTCGGCCATTCTCAAGCCAAGCTGAGTGTAGAACACAGGAAGAATGATAATTGTCCATGTGAACAACACATCCTTCACCCCTATAGTTCAATTATGAGCCATGACTAGGGTGTTACATTATGTTAGCTATTGTTATAACCATCAGAATGGGAAACACAGCACAAAAACAGTTCACAACGTCCTAAATGATTATTAAAAATGTAAAACCAGTAAAACTATTAACTTAACATCAACCAATCTGAGAAATTTAAAACAAATGCAGGAGCATTACTATCAGAATGAATGAGTTCCTGTCTCTTGTCTCTGCCAAACAAACATTATTTATTCTATGTGCGTAAAAATGACATCTATAATTTATTTATCATTTGTCAAGAGATACGTGTCACACTTGCAAAGAAAGCAGAAGCCGATTTCCTGTTGTGCTCACTCTCTTGTTTTGAGAAGGTACAAATTTCCCTTGTGTTCATGTCCCTGCTGTGCATGTGTGTGTGTATGTGTGTTTACAGATTGTAACGACACTCATGACTGCCCCTGCGAGAGAACATCAGATGTCTCTCCATCTCCTCCACGCTCTCGCTGTACATCTGTCCCCTCGGCCCTCTATCGTGCCTCCGCTCCGTGATCCACCCATCTATGCATTGCCATGGAGATGAGAGTCCCTTGGATCCAAACTGACATGCATGTCAAGGTGAGCAGATCTGAAGAGGAAGTTAGAGTGAGAGGAAAACAAGACTAAGAGGGAAAAATGAAGGTGAGACACAGCATGTAGGAACACAACTAAAAAGTAAAGAAACTAAAAACTTGAGGATGATATAAGAGAAGGGAGTAAAAGGAGGAACAGTAGCAGAGAAGCAATCAACAATTTAATCACAAACATCAACAACAGTTGCAGGTCAGTGTTTTGTGAAAATGTTGAAGTCAAATCTGATTGGAGTGGATTCTCTAAATCACTGAAAGCAACATAGCTGAACAACAAAGGGAAAAACATCTCAGCAGAGCTGGAAGAGAAATATGAGAACATTTTTGTCTGTTTGTAGTGCACATTCCAAGGAAACTATTAAATCCTGATTCAATATACTCAAAAAGCCATTTATTTCTCCTTGTAAAATAGATGCTAAGGATGAAGGGGATAAAAGTGTTTAAAATGGATTTTCTTTTCTCCCTGATGAAGTGATGTGGTTAACTTTTTTTCTTTGGTTTGTGAGCAAAAATCATACATAAACCCTTTCTGTAGTCACATGGTAAGCCCCATTACACCTGATTCCCCCCACCATGCCTATCCCACTTATGAATGCTCCTCCAAGGAGGAAGCAGAATGATAAATCCTCAGGAACACTTGCTGCTACTTTTATATGTCATCTCAGTCACTAGAGCTCAAAAGAAGCCTGATTATCTGTAAAACATCCAAACAAATGCTACAAACTCTTTTTGTGCTCACGTGCAACTTCTCTGGAAACAGAATGTTTCAGGAGACCACAGCATGTGTGAAAACTGTGAGCAGAAGGCTTCACCTGGTTTTTGATGTGCACTCAATTTGGTCACATGATGGCCACAATCCAGGAAGCTTTTAATGTTTTCCTGCTCCAATACACCTGACTCATGTGGAATGGTGGGTTGCAACTGTAGCTATCAGTTCGATTAAGATGGTATCACTTATAAAAAGGGGCAGAGATTTCAGTCATTTCTTCCTGACTCATGACACATGAGAGCAGCAGAGGCCTTTGCTATGTATGGTAAGGAAAAGTCATTTTGGAGGGTCTATATTATACAAATAACCTTCTATTAGTGTTTCTTAAAACAATCCCTGAAGTAGTTTTATTTTTCATCCATGTGTTTTGTAACTTTGTTCCTTTGAAAAGAAGGGTTTGGCTTATTCAAAGCCAAAGCCTGACCTCACCGCTCCAGTGCGGCACTGTGGAGACTCCACCTGACACTACCTGAAAATTTTAGCGCTCCACCTCCCCACGTCACGGGGTAGGCAGGGCAGACTCTGTCTGAGGTGATGTCATGGGTTGGGTGAGGAAATGGGAGGTCCTATCTGGCTGCTTAGTGTGTACGGGGCGGTGCATGTTGCAAAATGCATAATATTATTATAAATGTGCACAGAGTAGACTGTGAAATAGCAAATTTAGCTAAATATGGGACCTTTAAGCCAGTGGTGGTCCACCATCCCTCAGGTTTTCCATGTATCCCTATTCCAATACTCCTGATTCAACTTAATCAGTCTTTGCAGAACTTTGTAAACTGTTGGATCCATTCAATATAAGCAAAAGGTGTGTTGAAGCGAGGATAAATTAAAAACCTGCAGGACAGTGTGTCATGATTTGGACACTTGGGGTGGTGTTTTTTTGGGTTTCCTGTGTTTCTGTTTTCAGTTAAGCTTCATGTTTTGTTAATTAGTTTCACCTGTGTTTAATTTTGATTGTGTTCAACTGGGTCTTGTTTAGTTCTGTCTGTATTTTAGTCCTTGGGTTTGAGTTGTCGGTGCGGGTTCATTGCGTTGTATTGCATGCACTGTTGGTGAGTGGTCTTAGTCTTGTTGCTGAAGTCTTTAGTCAGTCTGTTTAAATAAACCATTTCATTTGGACTCCGGCTGCCTCCTGTGCCTTCCTGCCTGCAATTGGGTCCTCACCCCTACTTCTGAGCTCCTGGCCGTGACACAGTGGTCCTCAAGGGCTGGCTTTGGACAGCCCTAGCTTAAGCAGAATGCTAGAATATGTAACTCCATTGTGAATTTTAAAATCGGGGTTTAAACTGTTTCCTGCTCACCATAACTGGGAGAAAGGGAGTGAACACCTGGGCTTCTGACCAGGTACATTTATGCTGTTCAGCTAAGTGTATATATTCCACCTTTCTATGATTTACAAACACTGTAAACAAACAAGTCACATTTTTAAGTATTTCCTTCATTTGGAAATAATTTTATATTTTACACATGGTGTAGACTTGTTCTAGTTTATTTTGGGGTTTTCAATTTAATATCACTCGGTCACACTCAAATTAAACGACTCCAACAACCTATGAAATTCATCAAAATGACTCAGGAAACTGAAAACCTGCAGCACTGCGGTCCTCATGGGTCCAAATTAAACAGCCCTGATGTACATAAAGAAATACCTCATCATGATATGAAGACACTAAGTCATAGTTTTGTCATGAGATACTGTCAGTGTTTCACAGATATCCCAGTCACGACACCAGTAACTGATCTTTTCACTTATTAAAGTTTTATGAACAAGACTCCTAACATAGCAGGGTCTTTCTCATTAATGTGCAAGCAAGCCATCACTGACAGGCTGCGGCACACCTGAAGACAACTGAGAAAACTCTTTGTTTTCAGTAGATGAAACTGTCTCCTGTCATCAGATTGAACAATCCCAGGATTTATTTTTTCCACTAATAATTACAAGATTACCTCACCGCCTGAAGCCTCAGTTTCTTGCAAATATCAACAATAGAGTGATTAATAAAAGACACGGGTACGTGTTCAGACTTCTGAGCGTGGCGATTTTCCAGGATGACAGAATAAAACCACTCAGAAAACCTGGTGCACAAAGGGCTTCCGACAGACAAGAATATCAAAATGTGAACATAAAAACCAGTTGTTAAAATAAGAGAAACATAAAATGTAGAGCTGCCTGAGACTTTGGAGAGGCCGTGTAGTTGTGTCTGGAGGTGACATTGCCATGTGCATTTGTGTGTGTACATGGCGGTGTGCAGCTTGTTCTCCTGGACCTCCGCTGGGATAGATGGCTGACAAGTCAAATGAGGCTGTGTCCGTCTCTTCGCTGGTCGACTCCCTTTTTCTAGTTCCTCTTTCTCCTTCTTCCTCATCTTGTTCTCTCAGCTGTGTGACAGATAATTGACGTATTATCAGCCAATGACCTTGTGTTGCAGGCAGATCCCCACCAATTAAAAACTGCGCCATTTTCTTGTCATCTCTCTGTAATGGAAATTCATATACTCTATAGTCTAAATGAGCATGTCACACTCTCTCACACACTCACATATATATAAATGTCCCCCCATACATTAAGCCAAGCATATCAAATCAGCAAGAATGGAAAAACCTTAAAGAGATGATGAAATATTCTATATGAAAAGGTCAGTGTGTATGAGATTAACCTTGGATGACAGTAGAAGGATATCCAACTAACTTCTCAACCCACATGATCACATAGAGACAGAGCGAGGGTGGCTGCAGAGTGACAGAGAGATGGAGAAAGATGGAGCACTGACAGAGACAGAGGATGACACAGAGAGGGATTGAAAGAGTTTAAAGATTCAGATAGATGTGAGGAAGCAGGAAAAAGAGGCAGAGGTGGAACAAATTAGAGAAGAGGGGGACCGTGTGGGTGAGAGAAGAATCTTCAGAGTGGGTGTGTGTTGCTTAGTTACTGGGAAACTATTCAGCACTGAAAGAAAAAGAGACGGAGGATAGGAAGGAGGTTAAAGATAAGCAGAAAAATGAATGATGGAGGATGCAAAAGAAGAAACACCTTCAGCAAAGTTCCCTAAAGAAGTTATGCATCAATCTGTTCTTCTATCTGTTTTCTGTATCCCTTATCCAGGTCAAGTTGCACTGGAAAGGTATACATCCTTCTCCATACCAAGGTTTTTCAGCTTCTCCTTGGGGATTATGAGGCATTCAGAATCATGATGGAATATATTTTCTCTCCACTCTGTTGTGGGTTTAGCCTGAGGTCTGCCCTCAAGGTCCTCCACTAGCATTGCGTGTCCAGAAATCCGCAAAAGAAGGCTCTTATGAAGCATCCTGATCAAATGTCTGAACCGCCACGACTGGCAATCTAATTTTTTCAGTCACTATAGACCATAGCTAAGAGCCGGCACATAGATCAACTGGTAAATTGAAAGCTTTGCCTTCCATTTCAGCTCCCTCTTGACCGCCACGGTCTGATACGACGTCGGCATTATTGTCCCCACACAGAGCTAATCTGATCGTCAATCTCACGCTCCATTTTACCCTCTGCCGTGAACAAGACCTCAAGATGTTTAAACTTGTTTACAAGGGGACAGCATCTCGCTCTCAAACAGGACAGAGCAATTGCCATTTCAGATAGATGGCGAGAGGCTCTCATGCAGAGCCATGAACTCAGACTTGGAGGTTTTGCTTATCATCTAAGTTGCTTCATTGACTGCAAAGTGCCTCGATACATTGTGAAAGTCAGGGCAACAACATGATAATAACCATGTTCTTCCCAGTGCAATAAACAATTTCAACAATATATACAATCTTCTGATGATGGACAACCTCATGGTTTGTGCCAGAGGTTCAGTTTCAGTATTTCTCTTGTTAAAGCACAAGTGATACAGACCTTATAAGAAATACAAATAAACAACGGCTCTGTGTATTCCTGACTGAGATAAAAAATCTGATTCAGCCCTGTAAACAGAAGAATGGGGGTCACCATACTAAGAACCCTAACCAGGAAAATGTGATAGAGAAAAGAAGCATAAGTAATGATTTTCAGTCTCGGCAGTATTACGGGTCATTGATTCCTGTGTATTTATGCAGCACTGCCGAGCCACAAAAGATGCATGAAGAAATAAAAGATTTTTTATGGCGAAACCTGGTTGGAAAGCTGTCTTTGTGTCTGATCTATGAGCTCTTGTGTAATGTATTCCATATTTGGCCAACCTGTTGCCATTGTGCTGAATCTACAGCTGAAGACAAATTAGCATTTAAATGAGGCAAGTTATTTTCCTTTTACACCCGCTCTAAATTACAAACGCAATAGCTTTGATTGAGATGAGAGGAGGCAAACTAGTGGCTTTTTTAGTGTTATTGACCCAGAAAAGGTTGAGTGAACACACTTACTCTTTTTTAGCAACACCCCTGCATCAAACTCAGAGTTACAGTCATTCAAAGATGAGCGATGCAGCTCAGTAGTTACAACCAGAACCGCCGATGTTTCGCACCAGACAGCTTGACTTATGCAAGCTGCCTCGCCTAAAGGACAACTTGGACTGTATTTCTACACTGTGGGTGAGAAAATAAGATACGCTAATGCACCTTAAACTTGGCAGGACACAGCATAACTTACAGGAAGGCTCTGTTTATCTCCCCAAATCCTGCACAGGATGATGCAGATTTGCCAAGAAACTTTTAACTCTGTCGATTCACGTGGAGTAAACAGAATATGTTTAACACTCAAAATGAGATTTTACGCATTAATAAAAAATAAACTGAAGCCATTATTTCCATATCAACAAAAGTCATTAGCTGGTGCAATTTGGGAGGCAGCAAACCCACCTTTTAACTATCTCTCTGGCACACACACAGGTATATATATATATATATATATAACAATGCAAAGTGCCCTTCTACTACTTGAAATAGACTATTTTCTAGTAGTCCGAAGCAAATTGTTGATATGCAAGAAAAACAAATATCTTCATCTGCCGCAGTCCATGAAGTGAAGAAGACCATGCAAATACAGGACTGCATGTGCAAGAAAGGGGCAAAGGGAAAGATAGAGACAAAATAAATGCTGGGGAAAAAAACTCTGCAATGGCTTTACAAAAAATCCAACTATACTCAGCACAAACAAGAAACAGAAGTGAACTATAAACACAATGGTGGCTGACTTGGGGAAGCTGTGAGTTAACTGAGAAGGGTGATTGGAAAGGAGCACAGGTAACAGATGGTAATACGAAAAAGCAAAAGACAAAACAAAGGCAACAGGACATTTTGGTATAATGGCAGGTGACAAGAAAAACCAATCTAAAACGGATTGGGGGGCAAATCAGCAGAATACACTAGAAATAAGGCTCTGCAAGAGAAAGCAAGAATTTTAGCAGATAAAATGTGCTGAACAAATGCAAAAGAAACAAACCCAGCATAATTAAAACAATAAGATCAGATCTAAACTAGCAATCAACCACAAACACCAAAAGACAAGACACAATCAAAAGTCATTAACATGATGACATTCAGTAATGGCTGTGAGCGATACATTATCCAGGTGGAAGCACCCATCAGGAGGGTACACTGTGGTCAGGGTAATGGATGTAACAATAGCAACTGCTACAAGGTAGACAGTGGTGTTTCGCTCACTGGCTGCCAAAGACATCTGCTATAGCAATGGCTGGCAGCCAATAAGTTAAATAATGCTCAATTCGTACTAAGGAGCTCAAAGTGAGCCAAGAAAATATTCCCCTCACTATCACAGCAGCAGCAGCTTGAACAACTGATACAAGGCAGGATGAAGCCATGCTTTCATGTTATTAAAGTTCGGACCTGAATCTTTGAATGCCGCAGCTGATAAAACGAGCAACCTTTTACCAGTTTACAGTGAGTCTGTGTGAATTTTAGCCTCAGTTTCCTGTTCATAGCTTACAGGGGTGGCCCTCGATGTTTTGCTTCATCTTTCCCTTTCTCCTCTGACATTAATGAGGCATATTTAATCCAAAAAAAGTCATATTTTCTCTTTTTTTAACCATTCTCTTTGAACCCTAGAGACAGTGTGTGAAAATCCCAGTGTGTCAGCAGTTTCTGAAATACACAGATCAGCTGGTCAGGCATTAATAACGATCCTTTGTTTCTTTGTTTCTACTTTATTCTGATGCTCAGTTTGATCTTCAGAAAATGGGCTTAACCATGACTACATGTCTAAACGCATCGTGAGTTGCTAATTAGCAATTTGTGCTAACAAGCAACTGAATGGGTTTCTGTATAATGATCAGTAAGTGTATGTTGTAACATGCAAAAAGTTTCCTTTATTAATCTGCGTACTGATAATATAAATAAATATGTGGACAGTTCTAACAATATTCTTCAGTGTTCCAAGAAGAATCTGGAGAGTTGGGGCTCCAGTGATGAGCAAAGTGTGAAATAGGGTTTGACTTAACCAGTACAATAACCTTCAAAAGTGTGGTCTTTTCTCTTTTAAAGTCACAGCACCTAAAACGTGCCTGTGCACAGAGCTCTGATCCCCCTACTGGTGTGACTAAACTTTGTTCCACTTTATATTCAAAGTGTTGCAGTAGTGGTGTGTGCACGGTTTGTGCGAGCACCATTTCCACACAAGAACACTTTAGATTTTCAGAACTAAGTTTGGATACTTTGGTCTGATTTTTGTCAAAAAAGTACAAAAGTACATCACAGTGAGAGTTTTTTCTGCTAATGGTTTGTGCTCCTGGAAGGAGATTCGTAGCCAAACAATCAGGAACTCTGAAATGCACGTGGCCTTGTGTGAAACCTCACACCTGCTGAAAACTGACTGGACAAACACACTTTCATCCACATCTTTGTTTGGTACATTTTTCTTACATAATTGTCAGTCACTGGAGCTGTAAGAGTGATTAAATTAAGCATTGTAAAAATTTAAAAACACATTTTTCTTTTTGTGCATTTGGAGTACCAAGGTTCTCGGGTATGAGAAATAGGTAGTATGCCTGACAGCAAACGCTTTGGTTCAGAAAAACTGCAGAGAAGTGTACCGGTAATGTCTTTGGACTCTAGTCTTGTGTAAAAAGTCAGTTTATTCAAACAAAAGGAGAAGCCCCCGGCTGCAGAGCAAAGAAGGACCTTGTTAATACCCCAAGGCCAATGAGTGAAAATGTGTGGACAGTGACACATTCTTTCTGTTTGGGAGGTCATTTAGAAAACGAGTGCTGAGTAACCTTCTTTCTACCCCTGACTGGAAGGCTGTCGGCTTCCCTCTCAGGATTTTTCTGCTCTGCGCCCCGACTGTGAAACTCCATAAAGAGTGATTGATGTTGATGGAGACACATGGAGAGGTGATTATGGATCATGGCAGAGTATCGAGGAAGGACACACACACACACACACAGACAGACAGAAACAGTGAATGTGTCGATTGTGGGCTCTGAAGTGTTAATGGCAGAATTAAACAGTCTTGTACATGGAGCAGTTGTGCCACAGTGTGGTAAAATGTTTAACTACAATCTTTTTGTATGCTTTTTCTGCATAAAACTTGTGGAATGAGCTGACCTGAGGTCTATTGCAGCTGTGCCTACACTCAAAACCAAGCTTAAAGTTTTTCCATTCCCACACTTCTACTATTAATAACCATGTTTGTTAGTGTACATGAGAATTTGTAATGCATTTTACTTAGTTTGGCTGTGATTATTATGCATGTTACATTCCTGCACTCACTTGTTTTCCCTCATACGCATACATATTTTTTTGTATATTTCAGTTTATCTTTAAATAACAACATATTATATATAATTTTACCATCATGCTTCGTCTTTTTATGTTTAGCACATTCACAAGTAATGCAACATATTATGTAGATAAAATTGCCCCTGCCTTTTTCAGCAGTTCGAAGCCCCAAGAGCTAAAAGTCTTTGTCACCTTAGTCTCAACCTGACAGGATGATTTAAAAGAAATTTGCATGAGGATTACCGTCTGCTCTCTTGCATACAGGGGACAAGAAATTCAGTGATTTGGTTAAAATATGTGACTTAGGTTTCCTGAGGGGAAAGAAGAGAGAATAAGTACATCTCTGTTATGTGGCTGGTTGAAGCCTTTTAATCATTTCTGACAGGTAAAAGGTTGTGGAATGCATTAGGGGAAATTCTGCTCTTCTTTATGTCATATGTTTTACGTGGTGCCCTTTTTTTCATTTCCTTACTCTGTAATTTTCCCAGAGGTGGAGTTCCAGTCAAAGACTACAAACCAAGCATGTTAGGTATCTTTCTCATGAGATCTAATTCTTATAACATGTTGACAGCGGTGACAGAGGAATTTAGCGCCTCTACAGATCTTTTATAAGAGCGTGTAAGTGTTTCATCCCATGTGTACGCTGTGGTTTAAAATGTCAACATAAATGGAAGAAACTTTATCAGATAAATGTGGTGTGTTATGAAAAAAAGTTCCTTCATGACACATAAAAGCTTTTAAAATATTGATAAACTAGAAGAAATTATAGAGTATCACTTTACCTGCATGATGTACTCCATAATTTAAACTTTCATCTAAGAAATGTAAAATCTAATAGGTTGTAAACTATTCTTGCAAGAAAGTATTTAAAAGATGTATATTGTCAGAATTATTATTTTATGTTTTCCTTTGTTTCGATATGTCATATGATGACATCCAACATTATCTCTATCTACATACTGTAAGGAAAAACTGACCTTAACCAACTGCAAGTAACAGCAAAGAAGAAAAATAGGAAGTCTGGCTGATATTTAGTCACATGGGACTAAAATCTCTTTCGTGACAGTCTGTAGTCCAACATCTGCATCTGAACCTCCATTTAAACAGCTTACAGTTTACATGCATAATCAAATTGGTGATAGTTTAAAATTATACTAAACATATGCATGCTCCTTACTGCAAAGGGAAAAAATGTAATACCATTAGAGTCAGATTCTAAGTTTATTTTAGTGCAATGTTTTGCATTGAGGACCAACATATCATGCAATCTGGGGTACATTACAGATGGCATAACAGATAATGACAGCAAGATGTGGACCTAAACACAGGACTAATAGGAATATTTCTTTATTTTAAACTAACAAAAGTATTGCCAGAGCAGGATATATACGGAAACTAGAAAAGAAAACGGGGTGACTGACCTTTGGCAAAGATCTGTCAATGTATATAGGGAGGGGTGACTGGATAAATGGAACCAGGTGAGTAATGAAAGCAGGAAACAGGAAGTAACAGTAATCAAGTGACAAGACAGAAGCAGTTGAGGACATTTAGGGATATTGACAGAAAACAGCAGAGAAAACCAAATAGAGGAAAATCAAGGATTATGAACTAAACAGATTTTACTAGAAATAAAAACATTTGTTTTAACTTATACAGTCTAAATGTACAAAAGAAGCTGAACAAAGGCATCAAAGAGAGCAAATTAGATAAATGAATCAAATGTAACCCAACTTTATGTCCACCCAGGACACCAAAATACAAAAAAAATCTAACTTAAGAGACCCTAACACGTAAAACAACACAGTTAGTTACATGAAATGAAAATATTTTATTCATCTCGGTGGGAAATTCAGTTATTTTTGGTAATTCAGCACACATAAAAAAACTAACAATGGGCAACGAAACATAGCAAAATGTTATCTTATCAAGCATCAAAAGAATAACTAGCCGTTTATGATGAGACTCTTCTACAAAAGCAACCCATCTAACAGACAGGAAGTAATAGATGTGGATATTGGCATGCAGGAAGTTGAGTCACACTAAAGAAAGACAAGAAATGTAATTGCAACAACCATAGATTTATTAAGTGATGTCCAGCTGGGAAATTTGCCCACAAAGCACTTCCAGGATGATGGTGCTGATATCTACTGTAAACCCCACACGCGACATCGTGATGGCAGTGTAACTGAGGTTATGTGGGGTTCTCAGACAAATTATGGGCTCACACAGACACATAAGATACTTCAGCTTGTAGGCTAACTGCAAAGGGTCAAGGAGGGAAGTTGTGATGCATATGATGGAGGAAAGGACTGCATTAAGACTGAGGTCAGTGTCGCTGAGCTGAACTGAGATGAAGATGAGTGACACTGACCTTAAAACGTTAATGCAGTAAAGTAAAAACTGATGGGACACATCCTATATGTTAAATGTCACATTAAATGCTGCAGAGTTACACAGAAACAAAACACTGTTATTCTTTTATATCTGCCACATTCTTCCTGTCCTGTGGTATTGTGAGATAAATGGGTATTAGCTGTGGAACGATTTTACCCTGAGGCAAGTCTTTGTCGACAAGCTTATTATTCTCACTCTGACTGCTTAATACACAACCCATATACATGTCTTACAAGTGGAAATTTAGCTGTAACCAAATGGGCACTTATAACTCAGGATTGTCATGAACAGTTTATGTTTAATAACAGGAATACTGTACCATGATTAAGAAACTAACTCTGATTATAAATCCATTTGATTTGATATTTTTGGGAAAGTCTTTTTTAAAAAGTGCATGAGAAAATATCAGGTGTAATGGGAGAAAATATTATTTAAAACCACTATTTGGTGAGAAATAAATGTTGAATTACAAGACAGATAATAGCGTGGTTCCAGATGAGCTTAATATTATTTTTTGCAAAGTCAATCAGTAAAATATACAGTTAGTAGTTGTGGCTGATACTAATAGAGATGGATTTATTCTTTAATAGAAAACCATGTATTTATTGATAATTCTCAGTTTTAACAGCAGGTATTAACCAGGGTTGAATTCTGTACAAATATCTATATATAGAAAAGATCTCAAACTATGCAGGTAAATACAATCTTTTAACGTAATTTATGTTTTTTTATATATGAAAAGTGTAGATTAATGTGTTAAGTAACCAAAGAATCCCCAATTATTTATGTAAGATAACCTAAGATAACAACTTTCACAGCAAACTAACATGTTGAGCAAAATCCCTCAGTGTTATATGCAGTTTGAATTATAGCAGTCTGATAGGCCTGCATAACTACACAAACCCTTTTTGAATGCTGCTATTCTGGTGGTTTTAGATGCTTTGACTACTGGATTAGACTCAAGTATGTTGAGGCATCGTCTAAAACTTGTGGGACTCCTTTGAGAAACGAAACTGCCTGTTCGGCTCAGTCATGAGATGCTCTTTATGTGCCATTGTGAGTCTTACAGCAGCTGTAGTGATCAGCCGTGATCGTATAGTGGTTAGTACTCTGCGTTGTGGCCGCAGCAACCCCGGTTCGAATCCGGGTCACGGTAATTATTTTCACTAGACAATCTCACACACACTTCAATGTCAACTATGATGTTTTAAACATGTTAATATACGGAATTTATCATGTTGTTTTGATTTTTTAAAATGGTAATAAAAAGGACACATTTATAGTATATGTCACTAGTCGCTTCTCTATAAGCCTCTTAGAAGTCTCGCGTTACTTCTCATCTAAATCTCGTCCAAGCCACCAACCAGGAAGCGAATGGCGGAAATATAGAGCCACCTCACGCTTCCAGCTTGCAAATTTTGGTCGTTATTTGTCTTTAAACAAGAGGCTTATCGTGCAGGCCGTATATTGTTGTGTTAAAATCTGTGGGAGGCTTTGAAGAAACAATGTGATCGCTGTTTGCTGCCCGACAGGACGCGTGAAACACCAAAAGACACCACCTGTGAAGTGACTGGACGGATGGACAGCCAATGATCCAGCTGAGAGTGTCCTGTCACCGACAGCCTGCCAGATTTAACACCGGTAATGGCAATCCTCTGCTTTTCTGTGAGCATTTCATACAGCAGCTTAATTCCAAACGTGAGGTAGTGTGTGTTTGATAACGGATAAAAGAAAGCATATTTACTGGAAATTATAATTAAACTATTTGGATAGATTTAAAGTAGATGTCTCTGATTTTTAAGTTGATAGAACTACCTTTGGTCTATAATCACAATCAGGTAAATAGTAGTTAATTAAAACGATAACTCGGGGTGATACAGTACAGTTTAACACCTGCTTGAGGAAAGCATGGACAATATGTCTTTAACACTGAAAATGCTGCAACTTGTGTGAGTTTACAGGCCTGTGTTCTCACTTGATAATGTAAAAATGTGTGCACATTATCTTGTTCTCAGACAAAACTGGAAAAGCATGTTTTTAAAAAAGATTTTTATCAGCATTGTTTGTTTACTACAAAAAAAATAGAGTATCTGTATCAGTGATTTCTTTGACAATAATTTATTTTCTGCTTTATAACAGCGTGAGTTGGGAAATCCACTCAGACAGGTTAAATCATCAGTGTCCCGTAATGTTTACATGTAATACAATCAAATCTGTGATGGCTCATTTACAGACCTATGGGCTTGCTGCTCAGCTAGCTGAGGGAGACAGTGACAAAAACCAGATATCATGTTTCTGAAAACATCTTTCACCACCCTGATCGTGGGGGTGTTTGTGGTGTACGTACTCCACACCTGCTGGGTGATGTATGGGATTGTGTACACCAAACCCTGTGATAATCGCAAAGGAAGCAACTGCATTACACCCTTCCTGGCAGGGAACCCCAAGCTACAGGTCAGCTATGTTGACAGATGAATGTTTCCTGGTATTGATTTAGTCAGCTGTTTTGTGTAGCTGGACTGATTTGTTCTCTCTCTGTCTCGCTTTGTCTAATAGTTGAGTATCTTCACTGCATTACGCTCGAATGCAGATGGAGGCCATACTCTTATACATGAGGAGAAAAACTTTGACATCACCACAAAGTTTGAAAGGTTTGTGAACAAACTTACAAAAAGCAAATCTATAAATTCAGTGACACTGAGGTGAAATTGTTGCCTTAATTAATCATCAAATCACTCACTATCTTATTTTTTTTCTAGGAAAGTCAACATTTCCCTCCCAAAGAAAACCCGGAATAATGGGACTCTTTATGCGCTAATATTTGTCCATCAAGCAGGCCTCAGTCCATGGCAGGATCCACGACAGGTCCATGTAGTGGCTCAGCTTACCACCTACATGGTCCCAAAACCTCCTGAAATTTCACTGATATCTGGAGAGGATGAAACACAGGTACAGCCTGAAACTTAAGAAAAGTGACCATGTTTTGGAAAAAGTCCAAATTTGTTCATTATGGTTGTATTCTTCTTTTTTTTTTTTTTACCAATTCTGCACACCAGATACAGTTCAGTCATTCTTTTTGTAGCTGCCTGAGGAGAACAATTATAGAAATGTATTGTCTATAGAACATAAACAAATGCATGCAGCAAGTTAGACTAAACTTTGTCTAATAATGAACTAAAATGACACTTTAAAAGACCTCACTGCCAAATTCAATGCTCCATTTTGTTGTTTTAATGTAGTTAATTAAAATGAAGGCCATCCAGATTGACATGACGAATAGATTTTAAATTTTTTTTTGTGGAGTAATTACTTCCTCCATCTGGCACAGCTTTCTGTTCACATCTTTTAATGTATATGCATCTGTATGATCACACAGGGTCAGAAACAGGAAAGCCAGAAAAAGAAGCAGCATGGTGCTAACACTGCAGCAGGAGCAAAAATTGGAAGCACTTCCTCGTCAGATCACCCCGTTTCCCACTGGCGCTCCCGCCTAACTCTCAACATTGTCAGTGACCACTTCCTGTTTGACAGAGAATACCTTCCAAGTGATGTCCACAGATACCTAAGAGTGTAAGATATAACTGTTTTAACAGAAAATAATACTATTAAACATGGTAAACACAAATGTATCACCATAACCTCTGCATTGGTAAACTCATTTAGTTATACTGGCAGCAGAAACATGGCATCATAATAAAGAAACCCTCTTTAAAAGGTATTATTTGTTTGTGTTTTAGATTCCAGAATGGGAAGAATATGATGTATCTACCTCTACTGTTCGTCGATGAGCTCAGCAACCGGGTCAAGGACCTGGTGGTATGTTCGAACATTTAAAGGCTTGTTATAAAAAACAGTGCAGCTGCCTGATGCTAAATGCTAATTCCTGCAAGTTCAGGACATCTCAGTGCCTGTACATCCTCACATTCCCTGTGCTCTGTGTGTGTTTGTGAGTGCAGGAGATCAACAGTACTTCCGCAGAGCTACCTCTGACCATCTCCTATGACGCCATCTCTCTGGGGAGACTTCGATTCTGGATCCACATGCAAGATGCCGTTTACTCTCTGCAGCAGTTTGGTAGGTTAATACCTCTAACTTTCACGCTACCAGACGAACACTCTTAACTTAGTCTTGTGCGCGTATCTTTTGTTTCACAGGTTTTACCGAGAAGGACGCTGATGAAATCAAAGGGATCTTTGTCGATACCAACCTGTACTTCCTGGCTCTGACCTTCTTTGTCGCTGCCTTCCATGTGAGTCTGTCTGTTGTGTTATAATGCAGCACTTGATGTTTGCGACCCCACTTAAAAATATGTCGCAACTGATGATGTATCAAAACTTCTAACCTGTGCACTGATACTTCCTCTGGTCAAACTTATAAATATACATATAAATAAGTGAAGGGACATCTAAAGCAGGGAGCCCAAGTTTGGTCCTTGAGATCTACCATCCTGCAACTTTTGCATTCAATGAATGGCTTGTTAGCAGACCTCTGCAGCACTGGATGACATGCAGAAGAGGGAATTCAGCTATTTGATTCAGTTGTGTTGGAGGAAGGTTGCAGGATGGTAGATCTCGAGGACCGGACTTGGGCTCCCTGATCTAAAGCAAAGCTGCAGAATCAGAAAAATACCAGTGATGAGTCTGAACACTTCCATTACGTAGATACTTTGTATTTGTCTCTTAACGTTTTAACAGCTCTGACATCATTGACCTGGAGACGTAAACCACATACAATTGTTGGGATGCTTGAAATTTACCAAACAAGTTTTTATTTTTTTTCATCTTCTAGTATCTTTGATGGCTAACGTGGATCTTGTCTGTGTGTTTTCTCAGCTCCTTTTTGACTTTTTGGCTTTTAAAAATGACATCAGCTTCTGGAAGCAGAAGAAAAGCATGGTGGGAATGTCAAGCAAGGCGGGTAGGTGACTTCACATAACCAGTTATTTTCCTCATCTTTACTTCTGCTCTTTTTGCTCCCAAAGTGCAAAAGTTTTGTAACAGCTGAGTAATCGTGCCGTTCTGGTCGGTTACCTCCTGTGATGTGTTTACTAAAGCCTGTAACAAAACACATTGCTCAACTTTCTCTGCTCCAACATCTCCCCCTCTAACTGCCCTGAGGCCAAAGTCTGGACTCTGTGGTGGCCAAACCAGGTGTGAAAACCACATCTCCCTGAACCACTCTTTCACAATTGGAACCCAACCCTCCAGCAATCCCAGATCACAGCACTGCCCCCCCACAACAGGCTTATACAGTAGGCATTGGCATGATAGCTGTATCACTTCATCTTCCTCTCTCCCATCATTTTTTCTCATTGCTCCAGAGTCCAATCTTGATGCTACCTAGCACATTAAAGCCCTTTTCTCCAGTTAACTTCACTGATTGGTGGTTTTCTTATAGCTACACATGCAGGTGGAAATGTCCTTAGTTTCACTAATAAACATAACCCAGATGATACTGTTGTTTTCCTCTGGCTTGACTTCACCATTCAGGATTTTCTTCCCCACATTTCTTCCTGGAAGATGATGGGGGGGTCCATAATTATCCTTTTCGAGTTGGGCAGATCCTAACCCATTTTCAGTGGTTTCAGTAATCTCTTTAGATGTTTCTTTCCCTGATGCACATCAATGATTTGATCTGTCTTAAACATCTTTTCGACAACTAGAGGATTTATTGACCATGCATTTGAGAAATTAAAAGCATTTTATTGCATTAATTGGTATTAAATGGGTTATAACCAACTGAATAATAAACACACATGTGGTATTTGTCCAATAGCAACTTTTTTCAGCCAGTATTATTTCTGTCCTGTTCTGCTGTGGTTTCAAACTCGCATTTAAGATGTTTCTTAAAAAGCGAGCGCTAATGGACCAAATGTAAACGAGCATTATACGATCTTTATAACGGATTCAGCAGCTATTTGTATTTAGCCATACAGATAGCAGGGATTCACCTTGGCAGAGTTGGGGCTGTACCACATTTTCTTTTTGTATGCTCTTTCTTTCAGTCTTGTGGCGATGCTTTAGTACCATAGTCATCTTCCTGTACTTGTTTGATGAGCAGACGAGCCTCCTTGTCCTCATACCTGCTGGAATCGGCTCTATCATTGAAGTAAGTGTGCGCACCCAGAAACCCACACACCCAAATGTCTCGAACACTGTGGTAACTATAATACTATGCGAATGTGCTGAGACATCCATTAAATTTTTCTTTTGTAGAAGCCAGACTTCCTTTTTAATATTGTAAAATGGTCTGTAGAAACGGTTTCTTTCATATGTTGCGCTGATTTAACTGGCTGCGCCTCAGTGCTGTCGGATCCTGTATGTCATGTATGTTTCTGTGTAACCTTGGATTGGCTGCACTTGAGTACTGAATGTCCCTCTGGGATGAATAAAGTATTATTCATTTCATTCATGTTTTCTTTTGATATTTAGTCTCTTTTTCTTTCTCTCATTCAGTCTATATCCTTCACCCGACTAAAGTATGTGTTGTTTTATTTAAGTAAGAGTACTTTTGCATTAAGTAGTGGGGGCCCCACAGAGTCTATAGCCAAAAACCTGCATGCCGTGGTGTAGTATGTAACTCTACAGTCATTTGGCAGATGCTTTTATCCAAAGCGACTTACATATGATAAGCAGTCCTTTTAACCACAGCTAACCGAACACGCATGTCTTGTAGGTGGGAGAAATCTTTGCACTATTATGGTGTTGCATCATATCATTTGCAAAAATTGATTTATATAATATTAAAGATGATTTTTAAGTATCAAAGGCAGGCATAGATACAAGATTCCCCCTTCGGGAGGTCAAATCTGTCTGGCACAGTTTGGCACACAGACCATCGTCCTGCATGTCGTAAAACTAAGAGAAAGGGGTGGAAACAAAAATGAAAAATTCTACAGTAGATAAACAGAATATGAAAGTGATACCCTCAAATAGATTATGTCAATGTCTTGATAGAAGACCAGAGACTTTCTAAACCATTTCTAAACCTCTTCAGAAATGATCTCTGTTGAAGGGTGTCTGTAAAAAGCCATTCTGGAGGAAGGAAAATGGAGAGAGAAGGTTAAAGTCAACCAAATAACACAGGAACTGGCTTTATAACCTGATGGGATTGTATAAACTTTTTATGTCCTCTGTGGTTTTATGTTTTCAGGCAATTGTTTCATCCATTTTGTTTCACCTCGCAGTTTAAAAACAAAGGAACACAGACTTTTACACACTACTGTATCTACTAGTGACTGCTACAAGTGGTTTCATTATGAGATCTCATCAATGCCTAAATGTAATTGTGAAATGGTGTTCACAGGTGTGGAAAGTGAAGAAGGCCTTTAAGATTCAGGTTTTCTGGAAAGGATGCAAGCCAACATTCCTGGTAGGTGTAAATATAAATAAAATAACCATCTGCCATACATGTTCCTCCTCTGTTATTATGAGAGATCCAGAGTGTACAACAAAAATAACACTGGATTATCCATATAAAATGAGCTGTTTGTGACCTATGTGCATGATTTTCCTTCTACTTTGCCTCCGTGTCCTGTGATAAAGCTGTGCTTTTAATCACTATAGGTCAAAGTAAATAATTAGGCTATAACTACATTTTGCAAAATAACAAAACTTTTATTGTGAAGGGATATTTTTAATTTGCAGGATCACACGTCTGTAATACAAAACACATCCTTCTACATGTGGTTATAATTTATTGCTACCTGTAATATTTAGTTATATGTATTTATACACAGTAATGTGTGTGTTTGTTTTCTGTGCCATAGTTTGGAAAATTAGATGAATCAGAGAGGAGAACAGAAGAATACGATACTCTGGTAAGAAATCATATGCACACCTGCATGAAAACTCTGATATAAGACGTAGAACACTTGATTTACATTTACATGCTTTGTTTTAGGCCATGAAGTATCTGTCATACCTCCTTTACCCGCTTTGTATTGGAGGGGCAGTGTACGCACTGATATTTCTGCGATATAAGAGGTAAGACATGCTGATTTATTTAGTGTTGGCTCACTGAAATAAAAGTTTCATATTAATGTGTCAATACTTTCTGTTTTAGTTGGTACTCGTGGTTGATCAACAGTTTGGTGAATGGTAAGCTACTTTTAAATGTGTGTGTGTGTGTGTGTGTGTGTGTGTCCCAACAAGCTCTCATTTTATTGTTACAATTACAGGTGTGTATGCGTTTGGCTTCCTATTTATGCTCCCTCAACTGTTCGTCAATTATAAGGTGAGTTTTTTCTCTTTAATACCAGAAGCTTTGCTTCCAGATAGAAAAAGTTTACTTCCTTTCTAGAGAAAAAACCTAAATCTGCCTTTTTTAAAGCGATTTTTTCCTTCTGCGTTGTATTAGATTATTGGGTTTTTTCCACCTTGTAGTAATCTGCTTTTTCCTCCATTTAACAGCTAAAATCTGTGGCTCACCTTCCCTGGAAGGCCTTCATGTACAAGGTAACAATATATATATATATATATATATATAACAATATCTTTATTTCATTATTTAGCTTAATCTGATTGTTTTCATTATGTGGCAAAGAAACTGTTCCAATTCATAATGACGCTATAAAAATTCAACTTTCACACTTGATTATGCGTGTTTTTCTTTATTTGATTATTACCAGGCATTCAATACATTTATCGACGATGTGTTTGCCTTCATCATCACCATGCCGACGTCCCATAGACTGGCCTGTTTCAGAGATGATGTGGTGTTTCTCATTTACCTTTACCAGAGATGGTATACCAACACACACTGTGCACAGTCTCAAATTACCAGCAAAACGCACACACAAGCTTTTCCAACCTCAAACATCCTCTCTCTCTCCTTTCCCAGGCTCTACCCAGTGGACAAAACAAGAGTAAATGAATATGGAGTTTCATATGATGAAAACCCCAAGGGGAAGACTCACAAGGACTAGAAACAAACAAAGGCAGCTGATATCGATGGTCTGGAAACTGTAACTGTCATCTTGCATCCACCTTCATCTGCTGAAATTAAGGGAGATTTAATTTCAGGAAGCAGGATTAAGTGACATCTGGAAACGAGGTTGCTGATTGCATCACCCTCCCCTGCAGTGGCTGCCACAAACATAACTGTAGAGACAGTGTTTTGCTTCTCCATTATGGGGTGTTGTCGAAAACATGGAAGTACAACATGGACTTTATTGAAACCTCTAAAAACAAACCCGTTCTTATTTTCATCATGTTTTTATTCCTGTGAAAACATGGGTCCCCCTCGATGTGACACACTGGAGCTTACTAACATCAACTGAACGAAGCTTAAATGTGCAGCTCATAATGAAAGGACCAAAGGCGTAAAACATTCATAAGGTTTTTGATAATTTCCTAACGTAATTTCTTTTATTTTCTGTTTTTTTAGGGCTGTTTTTGCTTCTTGTGCTGTTTGAAGAAGTGTTTTGTGTTAAGTGTGATGGGTCAGAGAGATCAGTAAGCTTTTATAAAAATGAGGAAACTACAACAAAAAGTTTGAGATTGATGTGAAAGGCCCTGTGCAGTGTGGAGAGGGATACTCTGCTAAAGAAATGGTACACTGGGAACACCCGATGTACGCTGTAGCCACTGCAAATGTGTACTAGAAGTAATATTTGTCAAAAAGGGATTTTTTATTTACTTTAAACAATGGTACATGTCTCACATTAGGAGTTACTTCAGCTATGAGGAAGCAGCACATGTATATCAGGTTTGTAATAAATGAAATGGAAGAGCCTACATTTGTTTAAATGGGGGAAAAATAAGTTTTTTTCCTGTACCATAATTACAGGATTAAGGTAAAATTACCTTTTTTCTGTACTATATCTGTGGAATTTTATTATCTTAAACGGTGAACTTTGGCAAATGTATTTCTGTATATTCTCATGCATCCTCACTATGTAGGCACCACATCGGATACGGCAGAGCTTTCAGAAGACTGGTTCAGCATAGAAATTGAAAAATGTTATCCAAAATAATCATGTCAACATCAGTGAGTTCAGTCTGACACAAAAAATTCCTTTAAAGCTGCCTGACATAGCTGCAGTAAACTGTTGATAAGAAACTGAGGCTTTAATCAGGCAAAACTGCATCTTGAGTGAGTGACGATAATGAATAATAGGCAGAATTTTAAAGAAATTTAGGGAAATGAGATTCCATCTAAACATGTATGAAGGCTTGATTTGCTGCTGAGGTAACTGACTGGTGTGGATTTTCTTGAATGTTCCTGCAATGTGTGAAGGTATTTTTTTTTCTTGCACCATCCATGTGTTTTTTTCTTTTCTTTACTCGTTAAAAAAGTGGTACGCTGACAACCATTCTGTTTTCTCAACCCATTAGAAGTTTTGTTGTTCAACCTGGCTATGTTTTTACACAAATTGGGGCCAAGAAAATATGTGCCAAATGTACGGGTGACCCAGTTGTCAGCATTCGATATGCACCACAAATGACCCTATGATGCTCTGAATGGATACTGACATTTTGGACGAAACGGTTTTAGTAAAACCTAAGTATTAACACATTTACAGTGTCACATGATTTCCATGGGTTTTTATGGCCATTTTCTTTATGATAGACACACAGTACTCTATGTGGAATCATTATACTTATTGTTTATAGATCAAGATCACTGTAAAAAAGATTCAATTGAGTTGTTTTTGTTCTTTTTTTTTTGTTAAAGGGCAAGAAAGATTTGCCAGAAATTTGCTTTGAAATTATTGGTTTTGATTATGATTGAATAAAGATGGCTAACTGAGGATTTTTGCTGTTCTTTTTTCTCATATATATATTTGTCATAAAAAGAAAAAAATGTATAATGCAAATATCTGAATTAGGTATTAGAAACATATACAAAATTTACTTATTTTATCAGGTAAAAATAGTTTTGAGATTACTCAAACGTTATACAAAACGTTTCTAATTGATTGTAATAACTTACTGAGAACAATAGATTGTGTAAATAAATTAAAATTCCTTTTAGATTATAAATAATAAACGAGTCGCTTTTCACAGGATCAGATAGAAAAGCTGGTCTACGTTGTGTGCGTAAGTCGTCATCACGCAACCCTTACGTATTGTATATTGGCCATTCCCCGCCTTTCTCGCTCCCTTTTCCGCTGCAGAAAGCTAACGTGCCTATAGGTGCTCGGTTCTTCATCCGAAGCTAAGGTCCACAATCCGGCGACTAGCACCGTGAATTTTAGGCATCCGACTTCATAGCTATAAAATCTAAATACTACAATGGCCTCTGTCTCCGAGCTCGCCTGCATTTACTCGGCTCTGATCCTCCACGACGATGAAGTCTCTGTCACCGTAAGTATCCCTGGTTATCCCCGGCAGCCAAAGCAAGAGCTCCACATTGGGCCACAGGAAAGACTGCGCTGGAGGTTTAAAGCCTCAAAATCCAACACTGACTTAACTGAAACGTTATCTGTAAAATATAACATCATTACGACAGAAAAAATAGAATTTAAGTGTTTGTTGTCTGTCTACCGGCTAAAATGGCGGCATGCTTGTTGCTTATATATTAGGCCACGTTCTCGTACTCCGGACCGTTTGCGTTTGTTTTATGAAGACTGGCTATAATTTTTTTATCAGCCCAGTTTGTGTGTCTCACTGCCAACATGTAAACATCTTAAACGATTGTAAACTATTTTGGCAGTATTCAGTCACGGACAGATGCTAACTAACAAGCTAGAAAGACGAAACACTGCAACATCACGCTGTAAATACTGGAATCACTTGTGTGCTAAGAAGCGATATACTTATTTTTTACGTAAAATAGCTGAATATTATTACCTGTAATATTTTGTTATAATTACGTTGTGCTTTGTTTTTGGCGTCACATTATTAAAGCAGTCGGTGTAGCTGACAGTGACGTGTAAGCATCACTGATATGTTGTTAGCTCCACTGTAACTGTCAAATGTACCATCAGAGTAATTACGACAAATTCAGAGGTGACTTACCAGTCTGATCAAGTTTTTCATCGTGAATTTTCAAATAATTTGAAGCCAAAGTTCATAATAAAAACCCAGTTAGGCAAGATGTAACTAGAAGCTTCTTTTTTTCTAGTGGGATTTGATTGACCACTCATTTGAGCAATGTTATTTAACTTATTT
Source organism: Pseudomugil gertrudae (assembly GCA_037177535.1). Classification (NCBI taxonomy): domain Eukaryota; kingdom Metazoa; phylum Chordata; class Actinopteri; order Atheriniformes; family Pseudomugilidae; genus Pseudomugil; species Pseudomugil gertrudae. Next base: position 14,751,075 of record JBAMHV010000018.1, read on the forward strand.
GATAATGCATCTGCTTAGAAGAATGACATGAAAGCAGTGTTTCAGCCCCCTTACAGAAAGTTTGAGTTATGTATAAGTACATATTACCTCTAATTACACATTTGTGTCTATAGGAGGACAAGCTGAATGCCCTGATCAAGGCTGCTGGAGTCACCGTGGAGCCCTTCTGGCCAAGTCTGTTTGCCAAGGTAAGAAAACAAACATGCACCCAACATGTGAAACCCATTAAGGATTATCTGTTAAAGTCTTGAAAGTAATGAGGTGTCATTATTAGCAGAATAAACACAACCTTTCCATTGTCGTGCACAGCCAGGTTTATGATAAGACCTGAAGATTTAAATGTACTCTTAATATTTCAGATTTGTACAATAACTTGTTGGAGTCCTCAAGCTAAACACCAAATACATTTATAATGTTTGTGTGATCCATTTGTCATTAACCACATCTGGGTAAGACGTGCAAATTAACTTGTATATTATCTCATAGGCTCTGTCCAGCATTGACATTGGCAGTCTGATCTGCAACGTTGGAGCCGGAGGTGGAGCCCCAGCTGGTGCTCCTGCTGCAGGCAGTGCTGCCGCTGCTGCTAGTGACGCCCCAGGTAACCGAGCTAGCATTGGTTTTCATGTATCATTTAGTTATAGTAAAACCATTATATAACATTTAGTATAGGAGTTTAATGTTCTTTCTAAATAAAATTATTAAGTACCTGTATTGTGGTGTTGCTGAGAGATTGCTGCTGTCTTTTCACACCAGGGATTTTTTGTTTCTTATGAAGATCTGTAATATCATATCCTGTTTACCTGTTTAACAGCTAAAGAGGAGGAGAAGAAAGAGGAGAAGAAGGAAGAGTCTGAGGAGTCCGACGACGACATGGGCTTTGGTCTCTTCGATTAAAGAAGATGTTTTTCTAAGAAAACACAATAAAAATACAAAAAATGCCTCGCTGTCTGAACTTCTTTTCTGTTTCTGGTGTGTGATTTTAAGTAGTGGTAATGAGCAGAATGCAGGTTTGGTGGGGTAAGGGAGTGGCAACAGCTTGTTGGACAAGGAATCACAAATCAGTGATAGCTGTATAAATAAAGTGGTGCTGATTATGAAAGCAAAATGTATAGATTAGACTTTAATGAATCTCTGAATGGGATTCATAAAGTCTGGCTCAAGTAAAATAATGAATGGTGAGTAATGTGTAGATGATTGGTGGTTGTTTCTGGGGGGATTTTCCAATATGGACGGGAACAATGCTTCATCCCTTTTTCCATCACTTTTTGGAGTACAGAGGACACAATCGGTCTGTTGACTTTGCACGTGTAAAACATGTTTAACTGTGCTTCCAAAGTTTGAGTACTTGTTTTAAAAAAAAAAAAAGCTCATACTAGGCCTGGAATGATTACGTTTGATCAGAGTTTAAACTTAAAAGGTTGCAGATAAAGGCATCCCATATTAGTTCCCATGTTCCTTTATAAGTAATACTGCAGTTTTGTTGGTAGTGGTTCCTGCTGTGCCCACCAGAGGGCGCTATATCCTAGTTCGATAGAGAAAGGTGTTAAACACCAGATGATTTTTACTCCTGTTGCCCTGCTTGTGGTTGTGTTAAAGTGGTGTGTGTTCATGACTAAAGTAAGTTTTGTAACTGTTATGACCAGGCAGTTTTTCCATCAACAAGACGCTGGAAATTCCAGCGAGCAATACCAGTCATGCCTTGTGCCTGGAAAAGTTCAGTGGACACTTGAGTACCTGTGACCCATTTGCACTGATGATGATGGAATCCCTCCTGCTGAGATGTACCTCACACAGGGATCCACAGGGACACAGCAGCTCCATCCCCCTTGACATGGTTCAGCTGAACTGTTACCCCATATCTATAAAGGATCCCTTCTTCAGCCTCGGGATCACTCAGGCAGCCTCTGAGAATGTGGACCCGCTGAATCCTCCATGCTTTCAGGTTTGAAGAGAGGTACACCATCAGGGTCAGATTCTTGAAAGAACTGTTGCAGTTGTAGAGTAATAATCATTGCCCTTTTCTGACTTTTTAATAAGAGTGCTGTTTTAGTTCAATCTTGCCTAATTTGCAATATTTTGAATAAATCATCCTTTGATTCTAAAATGTATTAAAGAAGCCACTGACTGTTTTGTTTACACAACCACACAGACGTAGAATGAAATTCTAAAATTGTATTAGTTAAAAAAAATTCTTTAAGAACAAGCTTTTATTTAAATATAAAAAACTAAAACAATTGTGTATTAAAAATATCACTTTGGAGACTTTAACATAATAAACCTGAAAGTCAATTTATTAGATAAAAGTAAAACATACAATCATGCAACACACACACACACACTGCCACAAGCTGGATTCGAACCTGAATTAGGACAAGCATTAAGCACCGTGGACAGCTCCAGAATGGGTGCAATACAATGAGGTATTTGCTTTAGTTGGGTGTGTTCAGCACCTTGGACAGCGTTAGAAATACTGCCGTTTGATTGGCTGTCATTGTATTACACCTTTATTCGGCTGGCCTCTGCGAGAGGGCCTGCGGTGCTGTTGCTTATCTTGGAGCAGAGCAGAACACAACAGGTGCTGTGCAGATTTCATTTGTTCTTGCTCGTTCACATGGAGCACCAAAGAAACAGCTGTCTATACCCCGTTTAGAGCTTTGTGCAGGCTCTTTGAGCCGAAAGGCGAAGCTCTCAATTTACCGGTCGCTCTATGTCCCCACCCTCACCTATGGTCACGAGCTGTGGGTCGTGACCGA
>JBAMHV010000018.1:14753930-14766172 GCA_037177535.1 Pseudomugil gertrudae
GATTACATCTCGCGGCTGGCCTGGGAACGCCTCGGGATCCCCCCAGATGAGCTGGTGAATGTGGCTGGGGAGAGGGACGTCTGGGCTTCCCTCCTTAGGCTGCTGCCCCCGCGACCCGACCTCGGATAAGCGGAAGAAAATGGATGGATGGATGCAGCTCTTTGTGGTGCACAGCTAGCTAAAGTCCTACAAACAGAGCTCACACTCTTTAAAGGGTACAACAATGTGGACTGATTCAACCACGGTCATCCACTGGATTCAGTCTGAATCCCAGCAATACAAGGTATTTGTGGGAACATGCATAGCAGAGATTCAGGAACTGGTTGGAGCAGATACGTGGCGCTACGTGCCTTCAGAAGAGAATCCTGCAGATGATATCACCCGTGGCAAGCATCTCAGAGATTTGTCTAAACCCAGCTGTTGGACATGTGGGCCAAGCTTTCTGAGACAACCACCAAATGGATGGCCAGCTACACCAGTTACCACCTCTACTCAGATGGGGGGAAACTCGCATGACCTTTTGTGGCAATGTGGGCATTGATATGTCCCACATTCAACAAAAAAAATTATTATTTTCTATTTTATATAATAATTTTTGTGAAAAATACACAAGTTTTAAAGCCGCTTTCATACTGACTACTTCTCCCAAACCACCTGAACATCTAATGTGAAACTAATGTAACTACCTAAAACAATTTTTAGGTTTTTAATTTTACATTTTGTATGCCACATCTACTAAGATAGGCAAATTTATCTTTTATATGAAATAAAAAAAGAAATGCACATCTAATAGCACTGTAAATCAAGCTTTGAAAGTATCAGGTAGGCTAATATATAAATTTCAGGCATCATCATTCAGTAATACAAGTTATTTTGCTACTTAAACAATATGGTTTATGCAGACATGATCTATAAAATTTAAATCAGTCACCTTGGTGTCAGTTTTTATTTTCTTTAATTGACTTTATGAAACACTAGAGGGACTTACACCTTCTTTTGTTCAAGTATTATGAAATAAAAATAATTACCTAATAATGCATCTAAAACCACAGAGTAAAAACTACATAGCATATAGTATAAAAATGATCTGGTGCTAAATTTCAACAGTATTATAAATATATGTAAAATAAGAAAAAAACTAAGCAGATAATAAAACAGCTGGAAAAACATTGTAATTGTAACAGTGTTTTATTTGCCTGGTTTAGCAACTGTACATGTGTCTTCTTCCTGAGAATCTACTCAGGGAACAGCAGGAGCATCAAAGAGGAAGGAGAGGAAGACAAAGCTCATGTGAGGGAGGTTGTTAAGGTGCCAGAGATAAGGAAGTAAACATAAATAACTCCAGTGAAGTGCAGCAGAAAGATAGGATTGAAAAATAGGATGAAGAGGTGGGATAGTTTAGGGAGAAGTTGAGTATGGAATTAAACTGAACTAAGTAGAGAGAACTGTAACTGAAAATCTTGTACTGCATGGTTTTAAATAAAAAATGTACTGTTGTGTATGGCTTCATTCTACACAGCAGGCACCAAAAAGCTTTGTATTCTAGTTTCTGTTGAGCAAGTTGAGCATCGTCAGGACATTTTGAAGCAAATTATTTGAAGCCAAATGCAGTTTATCTGGCACAGACTTGCTGCATATAATCATCACCTCCACTAATACTTAAAAAGCCCCTTTCCTTCACCTCCCAGTCCTCTGTGTCCTTCACTCTTCCCTCGCTCAAGCCTCTCCATTATTCACCAACAATGCATGCACCAACAATGCCACATAAAGGTGTTGAAAATAGAGCCTCTTTGTATATTTACTATGTGAATTAACTTAAAAAGTGACATGTGGCAGTTTTATATTTTTCTCCATAAAAAATGAGCTTGTTTTTGTGAATGTAGCTGTTATGCCACCTGAGATAAAGAGATCTATAGAAGGAAAAAAGCTGATGTTATATAACATTTATGGGCAGCTGTACAGGACATCAATCATTTTTGCTTAACACTCAAGAGGAAGACTGACACGCTGCTAAAGTCAAAGCAGAAAACAATAACATATTAATTAAGGATATAAAAACAGCTTTTAACAACATATTGAAGTGATCTTCATCATCTTCCTCAAGCTGGCTCATCAGTTCCAGTTCGTGCATATGTAGTTTTACTTGTGTAACCTCCTTCAAGTGAGCCTCTAAAACTTCAATTAAATCTGCTTCGTTCAGAGTTTAAAATGATCAATAGGCTGTGAATTTCATAGATAAAAACAGGATGGAAAGGATTGTTTCTCTGGAGGCAGATGGAAACTTAAATAGAAAATACAACACTGACCTAAACATGACTGTTTCCAGAGAAAAAAGAAACAATGTAGAAGAAGAGGAAGCAGATTATTTCAGCCATGTCTGCTGTCCATTTATCCATCGCAGGTATGAAACATAATGTCCATCCACAAATCCCTCCATCACGCTTCCTTTATGCTGTAACTCCATCCCGTCCTGCACTAATGGGGGCGGGTCTGATTGATCATCTTAAGCCGTGATTGGTCGATGACGTCCAGCAGGTTTTTGGCATCGACTGCCAGAGCGTGAGCTGCCATTAGCATCTGTTTCTTGTAGTCCTTTTGTAAACTATGCAGAAAACAAACAACTGTCACAATGTGCACAGTGATGTTTGAAACACAACAACACGAACGCCGTGACTTTTTACCTTGTCATGACGTACTGCTGGGCAAGTTTCATCTTTGTTATTAACTCTGCCAGATCTGAATTTAAAAGCTTCTGGGCCATTTCAATCTGTGAGAATACAAATTGTCAACAACAGAGGATGTTAGTATTTGATTAGTTCTTGGATCACTGCAGAAAAACACACGAGCAGAAGTATTGATGATTGTATGCAAACCAAGCATTCTGTGACTTTTCTGTGAAATTTTCCATAATTTTCACTGCTGTGAACCCTGTAGCCTTACATCAAGTCTGATTGGTTCCTACATTGACACTAGCAGTTACTCATATATTACATCTTGCAAACATTAATATCAAACAAATGCAAAATACTTTGAAAAGCAAGTATATTTCCATCCTAACAGTTTGAAAGTTAATAAGAATCATATTAACATGAAACCTGCAGACAGTCATCATATTTGCGTGCTTTCCACACTGGTTTGAAGACGTTTTCTCAAGCTTGGTGAAAAGCGCTCAACCAGAAGTTGCTTGGTTCTATTTTCATGTGTGTGTATTTACCTCTCTGTGTGTGCTGGCCGGCAGTACAGGAATCGTCTCATCCACTGTTGCCAGTAGTGTTCTCAGAGCCAGACCTACCTCCTTCACAAATAAATACACATGGACATTATTTTCAAACAGCTTGCACATTCAAGCCATTTTATACATGTTTTTATTGAGGCTCTGAATAATAACACTCAGTTTGCTGTTACCTTAACCATGGGGACGTACTCATCAGGGGCAGCTGGCTGGATTCTGTTAGACATCTCAATCACAGCTTTGACCAGTCCTGTCACATTCTCGTATACTTTGTCATTAGAGCGATCCAGGTTGGCGGTGGGTGGTGGGCTGATCTCCTGAGGCTGCAACTGTACCAACAGACCGGAGTGTGTTTAACTAGAATGTTTTTGGGTAAAGCATTTTATTGCCACTTTTTAGGACGTGAAACTATCTAGACATGAATGTCTTCATGTGAGGGGATTTCATAAAGGCATTAACTCCCAGCAGGACATTCTTCTCAGCTGTAAATCACAGATTCAAAGACTCAGCACTAGGGGGCAGACTATGCAAACACATAAACTACATCCACACAGAACTGTGTTATTTTTATTTCCGCTTGCATGCACTAGTCTAGTTTCTACACAGAACTATTATTATTTTCTGTGCTAGGTGAGGAGCATGTAGGATGTTAGTATAGGCTGGTTATTAAATGACACAAAGTTTAACCTGCATGAAGAGATTTTTACACCTGTGGTAAGTAAACTTGAAGGCTTCAGAGTGCCTTTACTTTGACACTCCCTTTATACGCAACTGCATTCATTTACATTTTCAAAATGAAATAAAGTTTATCTAGCTCCCCTCAAATGAAGGGATACATTTCAAAAACATGAAAAACCACTAAATGCAGGTTTACATTTCTTCTATAATATACAGAAAATGTTGCTGTTTCTAAAACACCAAATCTCTATTGAATTAGAATAAACTAAATGTGCTTAGTCTTGGTCAGCTGGTCAGTTTTCTCCATCTTCACTGACCTTTTAATTACCGACGTTAAAACATTTCTTGTAATTGTGTCACTACTGAGTTTTTTCTTCACCAGAAATACTTGCAAATTAGCAAGGAACAATAATATAACACTACTCAGATATGAATGCATCATTAGCATGTAATTAGTGGTAATCTCAACCTGGAAGCACGATTTACTGTCCCACTTCCCTGTTTTGTCTCTGGTGAAGAAAAAAACCCTAAAACTCTGAGTGATGATGCTTGTTTGCACATGGAAGTGATGGTTATTAACAGCTAAACTAACTATCAGTGTAACAGACACACACAGATAAGCTTACCCTCCATGGCTACAGGGAGTATAAGGGTTTGTTTGGTCAAAAGGGTTTAAAAGGGAAGAGGATGATGTAGATGGAGAAGCGGGGAAAGTGGTAGAACAGATTGATGGGTGTGGGGTAACGGTTCAAAATAAAGATGTGAAAAATAGATAAAAGGGCAGGATTGAATTGATAATAATGGGATGTTAATAACAGAGGGAAGGGATGTATGAAAGGGGGAGAGGAGAAGGAAAGAAATATTAGGCCAATCACAGGTAAAGCATACAAACCCTCAGCACGATGTTAGAGTTAAATGCATAACTATAGAATATAACTATCTAACAAAAGGTGCGACTAAGCCTGACATTACATTTCTATTAGATTCAGTGTTTTTCCACAAAGTCCTCTGAAACAAACTATGCGCAGGACCTATGTAAAGCATTGGAAAAAAACCTCGATTTAACTTTGACTCATTCAAGTCAGGTACACCTGAAAGCTTCATGTAACTTTAGACCTGTTCTGAAGTTTGTTTATATAAATGTTTATGTACCTTGACCCCCTCATTGTAGCTGTCTAAAGGGGAGGGGCTGGTCAGGTTGCTGAGATGACACGGTGCTCCAGGGCGGGGGGGCTTCTTAGGGGGGGCTACATGTTCTGCATCAAAAAGTAACATCTTTGTCAATGACTGTATTAAGACTTTTAAATTGTCATTCGTGAATACATTTTCATTTACTTTGTAGATGTAACGGTTTCGTTAGCATTCTCTATAACATACGTACTCGCAAAGGTAATGTTTACTTAAATTTCAAGATGTTAAAACAGTTTAATTACAATGTGTGACTCAAAAGCAGTTTACCAAAACAGAATCTGGTAATGCATTAATTAGCATGCATCCTCTAAAAGCTAAACAGTAAGATGAAGGATCTAATTTACTTATAGTTTGGTATGTGACAAGTCTCTCACCTGGTTTCCCAACAGGCTGATAGATGTGTTGACTTCCACCCTATGAACAGAAAATTAAATGTTAGCTATCAAGGTGACAAAACCAGGCAAATCTAATTATCATTTCTAAAGGATGCGATCAACAATAGTTGCTGAGAATTTTCTCCTGAGATGTTGCTCAGCAGCAGTTGAAGTGGTGAACAGATAAGATGCAGCTCTTCAGGGCTTAAAGTTCCCTCTGGTGCTCTGTGGTGAAGTTCTTGATATGTAGGCAGTGCCCAGACAGAAATCATTTCTCTGCTTCTGTCTGTATTTCCTTTCTGTTTGTCTGTTAGCTGTGATGATCACTTGTAGTCTCCATCCACTTCTGCTTTACTTTCCATGAATTGCCAATAACTACGTTTCCCCTCTGCTTGACCTAAAGCTGCTTTCTCTGCTTCCTCCATTAATATCATAACATAAGATTCAGTCCAGCTCTCTTACAGCTGAATGTAATCACGAGTGAATCCAGTTTTATTTCCGTGGACAGTCAAAGTACTTGCATGCATACAGTGAAAGCGACTGACCAGAACTTGCAGTGTGCCGTCCTCTCGGTCGATGCTGCCCCTGCTGTTTCTGGACTCTGCCTTCTGAAAGGAAGACACACCATTACCACCGAAAAGAAAAAAGGACAAATTTCTAGGTTTGAATTAATGATAACAAAGGCATAGCTTTAAAAAGAAGTCTTTCGAAACATATATAAAAAAAAACAACCACATTCTGTCTCCCAGTAACAAATCCATGTCCATTCCCAACAACACCAGCTACCAGTAGTTTGTAGACTGAAAGCTACACATGTAAATACCACCTGCCTAAGTCACCAACATCATGATCAGTTCAGTGAGAGGAGAAATAGAGCAGGATACAAACTCCCTCACACACATAAACACACACATACACACAATGCCACGACTGAAGCTTTTGCTGATGCCAAAAAAAAAAACAAAAAAAACTTAAACCAACTCCGGATCCCTTTCTTCTTTGTCAGTACCGTTTTGGTGAAGCACGCCTTGAAGAGATGCATCCTGGGAGAATAGAGGCTGAAGATAACGGGAAATGGAACATGAAGAGTGGAGGCCATCGAGAGAAGACAGAGTTTAAAGGGAAGAATGATGGAAAGGCTTAAGACATAAGGAGTGATGGAGGACAGGGAAGCTGCTAGACTGTGCAAAGAAATGGAGTGAAACAGAGAAAAAGTGAGTCACAGAGGAATGGAAGAGGAGGAGAAAGAGAGAAATGCAGTTTTTCCAAAGGAGGAAAAGCTCCACTGAACCACAGAGACAAAGTCCTGGAGAGAACAGAGCCAACCGTCTCACTCTCCTCTCTCTTTCTCTCCTTCAGCTGTTTTCCCTCCCAGTCTTTCCATTTCTCTCCATCTCTCACTGATGGGCGACTCTTCACTCATTCCTCCCTCTTCACTGTTCCTGCCAATCCCACTTCCTTTCTCCCTCCCTCTGTCCTCCTCTTTTACCTTCCTTGTTTCTTTTCTTCTTTTTCTTAAACCAACTTGCTGACCATGCATTCATAATTCACAAATACCTTGTATTATTTAACTGATGTTAATACATCAGCAAAAATTCTCATGTATGTTACTTTTCATTTCATCCTTCACATCATTTGCATTCACACTCAGACCCTAACTTTTTCTTGCCTGAAAGGAAATTCCACAGTGTGAACATTACAGCAGCTTCAGTGTATTCTCTACTTTGCAAACACAATGCAGCAACACGTCTTTGTTCCTGAGGGTTGGCTATATTTTAGATCAAAACATGAACCTGTTAAACCTAAAAAAAAATGAAGGATTAAGCATATTTAATACAATATGGAGCAGTAAGGGTGGCACATGTTGAACATCCTGACTGGGATGCTGTGTTTTCAGTTTCTTATGCTGGCATTTTAACCATTTACAGTACACTGCAGCGATGCAGAGAATGATGATATTCACCAAACCGTCTCTTTTTATTAACAATGATCTGGACATATGTAGTCAGCATGCTCAGTCTGTGTGGTCACAAATATTTGGGTGGCAGGCAGTCAGCTGCAGGGGAACAGACTGGATCCCTGCAGGCTAAAATAATAAAGTTTACATCACAAAGGCCTTTCAGACATAAAAAAACGGTTCTTAAATCAATACATCTTCAAAAAGATATGTCCTCTTTATCAGACATCTTGTTGATTCTCTTAATGAAACTTTTGGATCTTTTGTTTTATCTACTTAAATAAATGGGTTTTTGATTTTATGCCATATTAATATTAAGATACATAACAGGACATTACTTTTTTCTTACACCGTCTTTAAAGTCTTCCATACTTGGCTGTAAAAAGACAAAAACATCAAAGCAGGAAGTAAACCAGTGTGACCTGAAGAGAGGAGAAAATCAGACTTGTTATGCAAAAGCTACATTTTTGGATACTTTTGGAAATGCTCCGGTGTCTGATGAGATCAATCAAGTATGCAACTGAGCCAGTTCAATGATTTTCTGCAGCTCTTCTGGAAACAACAGCACACACGTGTGCAACTACTGTTTGACACAAAACATTGACATGGGATGTATTTATGATTTACTGCCTTATTAGTTGAACATGAAAGTCACAATTCTACATATTCAGTGATTTAAAAACAAAACCAGATGGCTAAACGGCATCCTTACCACTGTACCGGCTTACAGGCCATTTAGTTTTCTTGAATCTGGCTGGTGACAATAATGGACTCCAATCCCATGATTAAAAGTTTTCCTGAGAGCGCAATGTGTTATAAAGAGCCATATTCTGAACAACCACAGAGCATCATACACCACAACTCCTTCAGGTTTTTACATTGCTCCATTTTATGACAGACAAACAGGACTGACTGTAAAGTTCCACCACGTCTATCGCTTTGGTGGGAAAATAATTTCTGAATTACCATGAGACTTTCCTCCTGCTCCAGCCATCGCTGGTCATCCTCCATCTGTTGCTGCTGCATAATCAGCCTCTCCTTCATCAGGTTCTGGCCAACACATCCACTTTCCTGTAGACACACCACTGTGCTTTGGTGAACTGTTCCTTTCTTAAACCACCAATCGGTGGTATGAACCAGTGTTAAAACAAAACAATATTTTTTTAAAAGCTATTAAAAATATATATAAAAATATTTTTAAAGTTTTTAAAGCCCACTGACAGCACAAAAAGACTTTCAGTCAGACGTGGCTGTCCTTTTCTTATGGACATCACATTATAAAGGTGAGGAAGAAGTATATGCCAGCAGTTCTACTGCACAAGCCTCTGCAAAGGAAACCCTAGAATTTATTCAGTATTTTGATAAAAGTTTCATTTAGTGATTAATGGAGTGTTGATTAGTCATAAATATTATAAGATGAATGTCACCAACAGAAAATATCTGTAGTTCTGGTGGGTTTTTCCAGGTCAAGTGTGTATACCTCTATGTTTGGGCTCCACAGTGCAGGATGTTCAGGTCTGTGCTGATTCCAGGAATCAGAGGGAGGGTAGCTGCCTCCAACCCCAACATGAGCTGGTGGCTGCAGGTAGACAGATTGAGAAGAGGCATGAGAATAAGTAGTAGAGAAGTGTACATTTTATGTGTTACTTAGTGTGATTTTATCAAGCAGCAGAGCAGAATCTTTTAAAGCATGAAGAGCGAGACATGAACATCATTATCTGTAGAAATGAATGTAGAAAATCTCTCTTTGCTTGTGCATAAAATCACTCATTAATGCCCTCTATAAAAAATCTACTCTTTGACTTTGGACTGTGGGAGGAAGCTGGAGTACCTGGAGAGAACCCACAGTAACACGGGGAGAACATGCAAACTTCACACAGAAACCAGTAACCTCCAGCTGTGAGGCAGCACACTGATGTGCAGCCCCTAATCTCAACACGTTTATGCTAATTGCACGTCATGATTCATTGCATATTAAAATAAATAAAAGTCAGCCTGGTGTGTAATATAAAACAAAATATACTAATTTAATATGAGACTAAGATGGACCTCAATAAAACAGAAAGAGCACACGCTAGTCCTTACATAAATGAGAGTGAGTGTAGCTTATTGAAACTTGAGCAGGAGAGTGGATTTGATTTGCAAGTGTTTGTGTCCATGTGTGAGTGGCTTTTATTAGCACTACAGGAAATGCCTCCTGTCTGCTCCGTTTATGAGAAGAGGAATAAGCGTGTTAAAAGCGTATTCTCTCTTCTATGTTTTCTCTTCGATGCATGCAGAACAGTGTCTGCCAGTTTGCCTCAGCCAATTAAATCACAGCTCAAAGCAAATTTACTGGGTTGGCTTTAATCAACCTATAATGCTGCCGAACTCTCAGAGACTCATATCTTTTTGTTAATTTATTTGACCAGATTTTTATTATCCCATCATGAGATTTTTATGACAGGTTTAGTTGGATACCGATTGCAATTCTCTGCAACCTTTATCAAAGTCAGGTTTCTGCAACAAACTATCATTTTTATTCAGTACACATCTGAAGTACACATTTAGGTGTACTTCAGATGGCATGAGGTGGCATCATTTGAAAACAAGACATCTGTGATGCTTCAGAAGTTGTTTGGAGTTTAAAATTGTTTACAAAAGATACACAAAGTTAAAGATAAACCACTCTTAGATATTAGATGGTGTTAACATGTTATTTTAAAGAAGTGTAAGTAGTGGATTTCTTGATAAAAAGACTAGATTTTTGTTCTTTACCGGAAAGTGGTTGCGCTGAAGGCTGGAAGAGAAGCCTTCATTGGGGCATGGACTGCAGTAACCTGGTCTGCTGGGCTACAAACACAGAGACGTCAGTATGGTGGTGTCAGTCAGCCTTTGTCAGTCTATTGGTCATAGTCTTCTTACTTTTGGCGGTGCTTCATCAGAACCACCCGAGTCCCAGGAGACAGTGACTTGTCTCCTCATCTCCATCCGATGTCTCTCCTCTTGCTGAAGCTTCTCCTCCTCCAGTATGGTGCTACAGAAATTGTAGTAAACCATTATTAGACGATGATGATGATGTACTTCCTCATCTTAAGATTAATTAACAGGAAATTTCCCTTGGTGTGTTTTTTTGTTATTGAACAAAATGAATCAAACAAATTGTGTAAAAATATGCTGGTTAGTCTTAGTTTAGTCTTTGTTTGCTGGATAGTGTTTGTTTGGTTAAACTCCTGTTTGTGTGTGTGTGTGTGTCTTGTCATGGTAGCTTTGTTTTAACAGACTCTTCTTCCCTTTGTTATGTCTGGTTTTTCTTCTGTTTTACTGCCTTGTTATCATTTTATTATCAGATTAAGCTCCTGCTCTGTCATCAACTTTGTTTAACTCATGATTCCTGATGCTTTTGTTACATTCTTTGTGAGTAGTAAGTATTTCCCCTGGTTCCTGTCTTATTTTTAGCTATAATGATCCCAGTAAAACATTTATAATCTGGCTGCCCTCAATGGTTTCCCTTGAGTTTTGTTAGCTGGTCAGTTTGTAGTCTTGTTTCTCCCTCGTGACCCGGTCAGGCTGTCTGCTAAGCTGCTGCCTGTTCTCCCTGCCAGTTTGTCCTGTCCGTTTTTTTATCCTGTAGCTTGTTATTTAGTTGGATTATTTCCTTTAAAGGTTGAGTAAAATTATGTTTTATTTATTTTCTTGCAACCTGCATTTTGATTCTGTCTTTATCTCCACATAACAAATGAAGAAAAATGTCACTACTTGTGGTGTGACTTCATTTCTTGTAGTAGGCTGGCATATCGTCAGTATATCTCTAATTGCACTTGTCATGGTTTTTAATACCTTTCTTGCAAACAAAATTATTTTGGCTGCTTTTAACTTTTACCTTCTGAGACAAAATGGTTATGAGACTGATGCATCAAGGCATGGGTCACACTATTACAGTAAATGTAAAGAAAAATTAATTCAAACACCTAAAATTACAAAGAGTGGTAATAATCTTTACTCTCGATTAAATCTTTCATTTCAACATCAATTTCTTATTTGCATTATTGAATTATATGACCAAGAATTATCTTCAGCAAAGGAATAATAATAAACAAAAATAAAATCTAGTTACCTGAGCTGTGTTTTTAGTTCAGTGAATCGCGGCCTCTTGCTGGGGTCATATGACCAGCATTTGGTCATCAAACTGTAAAGGGTGGGTGGACATTGGGGGGGCATAGCCAAGCGCTCGCCATTTTCTATCCTGCCAATGACATCATTGTTCTTCACGCCCTGAAAAGGCTTGATCCCATACATCAGGATCTCCCACATGCACACACCTGCAGAGAAAGACACAGTCAAGCAAAGCTGTTAATGACAACAAATGCCTCACAAAGCTAGAAAATAGATGCTAGCAGGTGAAAGTAGACTGGCTATTCTGGAAACTGTAGTATGTATCTTTGTTTTGTTTTTATTTTACAGAAAACATCCTCTATCTAGTCACTTTAATATACAGTTATGAATCCATAACTTTACAGTTGTTGAGATAGACTTCAGCTTCCCCGCAACCCTGAATTGGATCAAGCAGTATATGAATGAAATGAAAAATACTTTATTGATCCCAGAGAGAAATTCAAATTGTAGTAGTTTTGTAAATACAAAAAATAATTAATGAAGGGTCTTCATTGTTCTTGCTGGGATGGTGCCGTCCACACAGGAGTCCAAAAAATCATCATACACTCAGTCAAGCTGTTGATGTCATCTCCATGAGAACCACAGAGGACACTCCAGTCTGCTGTCTGGAAGCACCATCTCAGAGCATCCTCAGCATCGTTAGACCAGGTTTTAA
>JBAMHV010000018.1:14766272-14780387 GCA_037177535.1 Pseudomugil gertrudae
CTTCAGCCAGCACAAAAAGTCTTCCTGAACGACCCAAACTGACAGCTGATGTCTTAAAATATGACTCCTATTTTACAAAAATCACGAAACATCACGACAGTTAACACAGAGCTACTACGGTTTGCTGCCACCTAGCGGCGCTTTCCAAAATAGAATAAATAAATAAATAAAATAAAATGAAATAAATAAATCAACTTTACAGTTACAAGTTCATCCTGAACCCTGAACGAATTACAACTCTTATTTTTTTTTATCCTAAAACACAAATAAACCCTGTTTATCCAAAATAAACTTCTCAGATTTGTTTTATTGATATAACAGGCATGTTGGACAGTAAGATGCACATGAATCACAACCAGTAAATATTTAGAGAAATAATTTTACTGTACATTGTGAAATATTTTCCAAACATAATCTCAACTCACCAAACATCCACACATCACTGGCAGATGTGAATCTTCTGAAATTGATTGATTCAGGAGCCATCCACTTAATAGGAAGTTTGCCTTTAGAAGCTGAGATACATAGATATAAATGCATTAAAATAACTTCTTAAGTTCAGAAGGATTTTTACATCATAAAATTCAAGCTGAACCAGAATATTTCTGTCATATTTCAACAGGATGAAGATTATTTTATGCTGAACAGGTTTAATAGCTGACTGATGTAAACTCATGCCACCAGCAGATGGTGGTAAAATCCAACAAAAAAAAAAAACAATCTCACAATTCAAGAGTGTTTTCTGTGTCATCACAGCATTTAAATGGACACGTTGATCAGTTAGTTAGATTGAGAGAGTAAGAACTGGTCATTTATGTGTGAATGATTTAACATGTTACATCGCAGTACATTTCTGTGAAGGTTTCATCACCTTTGTAGTAAGAGCTATCCTCCATGTATCGAGACAAGCCAAAGTCTCCAAGCATCACACAGTCGACAGATGAGACCAACACATTGCGTGCTGCAATGTCCCTGCAATGCATATGCAGACATGCTTAGGCCTCAGTTATACCACAAGTAGCATCTTATGTGGCAAATATATCATTTTCTTTTTCCTGTCTGTGTGCACAAGAGGGGACCTGTGAAACATCTGTCTTATTTTCATAATTACATTTAAAAAGTTTGAATTGGAAAAGTGAAAGTTGTAATCAGTTCTTCCTCTAACTTGACTCTGTGTTACGGAGAGGAGCTGGAAGCGGCACCGCATCATTCAAGAGACACCAAGGTCAACACAAATCAGATGTGTGTGAGTGTGTTTACCTGTGTACAAAGCGTTTACTCTCCAGATAAGCCAGCGCTGTACTGAGCTGAAAAGCAAACTGAATGAGCGTTGCCAAGTCGAGACTGTACTTCCTCATCTGAAGGAACGACCGCAGCTACAGACAGAAAATGGACATGAGCACAGAGATGCATAGTTTGACAGGGTGATGTCACAATTAGAGATGTCCGATATTATAGATAGATCCAAAACCAACAACTTTTACACAACATGTACATGTTATATATCAAACTTTTCTGCCAAGTTTCCTCCAAGTCAAAGTGATAAAATATAAGAAATGGCATGTATGGTTTTCCAGATGTTTTTGTTAGTTTGGTACAACTCGATGTCACTTGCAGGATGAGGAGCTTGGAACTGGACTCATCCACATGTTTTGGAATTATTTCAAAGTGCCAGCACACATCAAATTAGCTGCAAAGCGGAGGATGTATTTATTTACCTGAAATGATTTAGCTTTTTTGTTTTGTTTTCCTTGGGGGTAATCAATTTACATATCAGAAACTAAAATCGAGTTGGACAAAATCTGTCATACTGGTAAACAAGCTAATACATCACTAGTCACAATACTAGTAATTCAAACATAATGCATGTACCCAGAAAAATAACCAATATATTATATAATGAGTTTTAACCCCTTTAACCTACATGGGAAAAATGAGTTCCACCCATATTATGTTGTTTTTCTCAGTTAGATTTTCAGTTTAACTTTTGTATAAAATTATAATTTAGATAAAATTTCTTTGTTTACAATGTGACTGAATATACTAAATTTATTTGTGTTTTCTACAAAGTAGTTAGTCACAACCTTTAAGCAGCAAACTAGTTATACCTCTAAGTACTAAGCTATGGTATTAGTGGTAAATAAAATTCAGTTTTTTATTTTTTATTGTATCTTTTCCTTATAAGCTGACTGCTTTCATGTCAAAAGGCATCTGTATTTGCCTTCTGACATCATCTTTGTTAAATCTGTGTTACTACACCACACCTAAAAGAGCTGAGTGAGGTGAGAATGACAAGCTGCTTGCTGAACAGACAGGAAGATGATGATCTGTGCAGTTTAACTGTCTCTAGTCATGTTAATTTGATGACAGGTTCAAGACAACGTTTTAGGGATCTCACACAAACACATAAAAACGTAGATTTTTGCTCCCTCCTGGTGTTTCACAAGCTATGTGATGACAAAAAGAAAACCTTCTGGCATATTTCCCAGCCACACTGATGTGCCAACATATATACTTCTATGGTACTCTGCCACACTCTAAAGCTCTTAGAACAAAAAACAATATTATGTTAGTTTTATGCTGGCGACAGCAACCAGTTCTGTGATCAGCTGTTCCCAAAGGTGAAGCAAACTTGAAGAAGCAATGAGAATCTAGTATCTGCTATTACAACTGACAAGAAGCAAAACAGCCTGACTCAAACCTCTCCAAGAGTACACAGCTCCATGATGATCCACACTGGGTTCTCTGTGATCACTCCAATCAGCTTTACAATATGAGGGTGGTCAAACTGACGCATTGTTACTGTAAGAAAAACAAACCACATAAAGTTTCTCAATATATCTGAAACAATAACCTTTAGGTGGCAGTAAAGTGACCCACAGAGAGAAAAGTCTTACATGCTTCTTGAAGGAACTTTTCTCTGACACTGTCAGACGTGCAGTTCTTACAGGTTTTAATGGCAACAGGAAGGGATGGTTTGTCCTACAAACAGACACAGAACCCAAGTTAGCAACGTCACAGAACAAAATAGGTTGATATAGGTTATCTCTCATACAAGTGTTAATATATAAAGTGTGTTCTTGCATGTGTTTGTGTGTATATTTGTACATACTGGACTGTTGTAGACTCCTTGGTGAACATCTCCAAACTGTCCCTCTCCAATGCAGCGACCTAACTCTATCCTGTCCCTCTGGATCTCATAATCCCGTGCTGAGAAAGGGGAGATTAAAGAGGGCAGAAATGTGGGAAGAGTAAAATAAGTGTTTTGTTATAAAACCAGAAAAAGTCACAGTTTTTCATAGTTTTTCATAGTTTTTAAAATCGTTTGGACTAAAGTTAATTACTTTAGACAACTCTCCTGCAACTTTAACTATGATGAACTTGACATGCATACAAACACATTTACGTTAACAGAAACCAATAAAAAGGCAAATGAAATGCTAAAAACATGCAAAACAAAGTCTGATTACAATTTGGCTTTTGCTGCAATGCCCCTAAAAAGAGCTTACAAGGAAAGAACTCAGTAATCCCAAAATAAATGATTAATTGAAGAAGACCCTGCATTACATCCACTAGATCAGGAGCCCATTTCCAAAACAGCTGGATCTGGTTCAAGGTTCTTGTAGTGTGAACAGACCCAGTATAGCCATACTCATAGCCACCATGCTTAGTTTTGCAACTGGCAACAACATGATTTGACAATTTATCTTAACTTGACATTTCCATTCTACTGACTTTTCAGCTTTATTGAGAAAGTCATAAAACTGGGACAGATCGCAGTCTTCCTTTATGGATGGTTCATAATATATTCACTAAATCAAATGAGTGTAATTGTGACTTAGGTGACAGAAAAGCACACATTCACAGACAATAACAGTTTATACACCCAAATTAACAGTGACCAGAACACATTCCATCACAAAAGATTTATAGCAAATAATCTATAGTGCAATATACGATCATGAAATGAAAAATTCCTCTAAACATGAAAGAACCCACATGAAATGAATTAACCATACATAATAAACCAAGAAAAAGAAAAGCCGGGAAACTGCAGACAGCAAGATGGTGCAACAAGAACCAAACCAATAAACAACAATGCTGAGAGATTGTTTTGCTTGTAAGTTTGAAGAGGCATGACTGTCCCAAATTCAGATTGTGAAGAATCAGCAGCATATTGCTTGTTCTAGGATTGGTTCTCCTTGTCAGTTTTAACACCAGAACCCATCTGTATGGGCTGCGGGCTCCACAGACAGACACACGCACCTTGAGTCTTTGCAGATTTTCTTTGTAATCAAAATGTCAAAAAGTTCAAACGTCAGTTTAAAGAAATCTGTTTTTTTTTTTTTACCAACTAACCCAAAATAATTGGCTTTAATGGGAAATGCCAACAGAGAAAACATGCTTTAAAGCTCACTGTAGATTAAAAAAGAAGGTTTTATTCAAAGTGCAAGAAAAAAGAACCAAATAGCAAAAACTCGAGGTATTTTACTAAGACAAAATGAGAGGCAGTTTTACCTTCAACTACTCCATAGCTCACTGTGTTGGTTGGCGGGAAAAAGAGGAAGAAAGACAGATGAAGAAAGGAGGAGAGCTAAACAGCTCAGAAAACAACACACATACTCTTTATCTGGTATTTTTTTGTCAAATAAATTTAAATGCTGCTGCAGATTTATTAGTATCGCTTTTTATTTCTGATGGAGAAGATGTGATTTACATATAAACAAACTCAGACAAATAGAATAATATGGCATAAGCCTACACAAATTCTGATTAGAGGAAGAGGATTAGGGGAAGAAAACAGCTAAACAGAAAAAAGAAGATAGACAAGTGAAGCAAGATGAAGAAAGACAGAAAAAGACTGAGAGGAAAACAGATCACAGTCCATTTTAATATTCGGCCTGCAATTAAATACATGAGTACTTTGTGCTGGTAGCCAAAACATCCACACACGTACTGGAGCACACGGTGAACACCACAGTAACTATTAGAAGTACAGCCCAGTCTGGCATGGTTTTGACAGATATATGAATGAATCTGACAGATGTCAAGCGTCCACATTAACCATTAACATTATGCCACATGATTTGTAGCCTTCAACCAGTGTACCTACTTTTTATAGAAATAAAAAGAAACTGGCTGGAATATCTTTGCTGGGGCATTTCCAAATGTGGTTTTATCCAACTTCTTTGGTGTGTCTTGGAAATGACTCACGCATTACTCTTAATTTTTAGGCAGGAGAAAGAAATTAACTATTGCTTGAGGATGTGTGTGGATTTGACAAAGTAGTAAAAGTGAAACAAGCTACAATTTTGTGCTAGATCAACAAAAACTGATTTCATTAAGAAGAAACTCTTTAAGCAGATCAGCATCAGGCAAAGATGAAGATTAAAACAAGTGACTTACTGGAGGGCATGGTGTATGTGTCCTCTTCATCAACTATCTCTGCATAGTCGTCAGTCTCTGCAATGATAGACACATAAAATGTATCATACATGAAAACAGCCCCAATGTTGCTCACTACGTGATTTAAATCATCTGTCAAAAGCAAAACAACAACCTGAGAAAGAAGTAAAAATCTACAAAAGTTTCAACAGCTTAACGTAACACCCACAAAGCTCCTCGCTGTCCCTCTCTCCCTCCTGCCTTCTCTCTCACACACACAAACACTTGGCAGAGAGCGTCAGTTGAGCATGTGTTGTGAATGTCTGTGTGAGAGCAGCTGGATCGCAGGGAGTTACTGTGGTGGAGGAGGAGTGGAAGAAAAGGAGAGGAGACGAAGACAGAACTGAGAGAGGAATAGACTACAAAAGCCAAAGAGGAGAAAGCAGAAAAAAAAGATTAGAAGAGGTAGATAAATACTGATTCTTGCTGTCAAGTAAGCAGATGGCAGTTATTAGGGTCAAATCTGTGAAGAATTGGGCAGATAGGGAGGAAGATGAGGGGGGCGGAAAGCAGAGCCAACTGGAAAAAAAAAAAGAAGGAAAAGATGGGCTGCGTCTATCCTAACCAGATGGTGGTGTTTAAAAATAAAATCAGTGTGCAGACTCAGCTGTTGGAAACAAGAGTCAAACATCTGCTGTCCTGAACTCTTCCCTCGTAGCTCTGCTTGGGATTTATCAGGCTCGGTGGGAACACATCCCTAAATTTACGAGACTCCTCTCAAGCCTGTGACTGATTTTCTCCAGAAAGTCTTAAAAGCCTGGCGAACTGTTTAGCCGTTTAAATAAAGCAGGCTAGATAACATGCTGAATGGGGTTTAGTGATGCGTTAAGGCACCTGGAGAAACACTGTCTGTCTTGAGAGTAAGACGGAAATATTGATAAAGAAACTTAAGTCTACAAAAGTTTGGGGTGTTTTTTTTAACAAGAATCACCCATTTTCTAAGTCGTCTGGTTCTGTTTTCAGTAGAGACAATGTGTTTATGTGTGTGTGTCTCATCTAGCTAGCCCATAATAACCAGGAATGCTCTCTTGAATCCAAAAAACCTCCCTGCTTTACTATGTGCACACAAGTGTGAATGCATGAGAGAACATAAGTGCATGATTTTGCCTGTGTGTGGTTGTGCAAATGTGTGCATGAAGCCTGTGTGGAGAGAGAGGGAAACCTTTGCACAAGTTTGTTTAAAGAGAAATGCCACTTGAATTACAAATCCTGCTTTTTGTGTATTTCTGAGGTCAAATTCCAGGTCTATTCATATTTAGTGGTAATCCACTTCAGATGTAACCCAAAATAAACAAAGACATAAACATGGTAAACACAATACTAAAACAGTGCCACTCTAGATACTACTAAACAAATAAAAGCACTAGTTCATACTTAAATTATGCAGAAATGATCCCTGTGCTATGGATCTTTCTTCTTTATTTAAACCAAGCTGTACTTATATAACAGAGAATAAATTCCCCCATGATTTAAAGACATAGCAATGAAAGCATACACTTCAATCCAAACACCAACACAGCCCTTTTCCAGGAGGATGCAGTGTGGTGGGGTTTAATAAGAAAGATACAACAACAAGAATGATAAACAACAGTATAACTTTACCATCCCCGCTAAGATCTTCTGCAGAGTCCAGGAGAGCATGCAGGTACCATGACAGCAGTGGAGAAAGATGACAGAGACAGCAGCAGGACAGAAAAGAGAAACCGAGGGCAGAGCAGAGGAGAAGACGAGAGAGAAAAGGAGATGTTAGAAGACAGCAAGCCTGTAACGATTGCACAATCTTTAAGAGCTAAACACTCGGCAAGCATTTAGTTTCAATTCAAAGTATTGTGCTGAAAAAAGCTGGGTTAACAATTTTATTGTTGGGCAGAGAATTAGTGCCAGAAACTCAACAGCGGTGTATACCCACTAAACCACAGCTGCCACAGGAAATATTCAGACATCATTTTATTTTAGTTAGTAAAAAACAGACTTGCTTTTAAATGATAAATTCAGTGTTATAGGTATTTATATTTAAATTGGAAGAAAAGTGTGACAATTGTCTCCTTATTTGCAGAACCCTTATTTTGAAAGAGCTAAAACATAATCAATTTAGCATTACCATAACAAAAAATGTGGACAAAGAGCCTTAAATCTGAAACCTAATTACATTAGAATAACTGGGTTTCCTCCTGTTCTTTCTCTTCATAATAACTCTTTATAATAACACATACACTACACAAGCTGTTACATCCACACAGATGTTCACAGTTTTTTTAAAAAAGGGGTGAAAATATCCTAAGTGTGAAACTTCAATGTCTGTGTGTGATGTTTGGATATTCCAGCTGAATAAACATTGTTATCAGCTGTTATCCAGACTTACACATTGCTTTGAGCATTTCTACTACCAATAACAGCTGCCAAAGCCATAGGAAACACACAAGTTGACCCATTCAGGAGCGGGATGTCACCCAAACACTAAGATGAAAGGACATCACATCCATAAACAGCCATCTGCATAACAGTGAATTATTATTTCAAAGCTACGTTGCAAAAAAATTGTTTCAACAGGCTTAAGACACCTAAAGTGACCTCAGCAAGAGGAAAGGTACAGGTACCCTTTAATGGTGTTTTTTAATTGTGCTTCTGTCTTGTTTATAGCTCGTATATTTCATGGTTATACATGTCTTGTTGATTTGGTTAAATTATGTAAGGCAAAAATCAAGGCAAGCACACAGAAAAGAGTCAGTTTAGTACAAGACAATTTAGTATAAAAGCACATACTTAAAAAATTAGGCTGATTGTGATGCAGCGGATGAGAGGGTTTAACCCAAACTTTTTTAACTCAACATATCAGAGCTAAAGCAAACTCACATTTTGGGTGTAAGAATAAGTAATTCAAGGAACAAAAATACGACACAAATATCCACTTATTTCTATATGTTTTACATAAATAATGTGGCTTATTTCCATTACAAATTCTGTCTTTCAATTTATAACCATGATGGTCAAACCAGGAATTCAACTCCGCTACATCACAATTTTGTGGACATACTCTTCTACTAAGTGTCCAATAAGAGCCCAGGATACCATTGGGTGGTGAATCTGAACAGAAGACAAATGGGAGGAGGAAACGCCGTGCTTTGGTTGGCTTAGGAGGTGTCGATGTCACTAGATCTTCAGCCAATTGGGCGGGACAGAATCACCATAGTGTGAGAGGAAAAAACGAGAGTGAATGGATATGAGTGAGCACACAGATGTGAAAAGACGAGGGGGGAGGACGTAAACAAAAGACAGCTGGAACAGAAAGGACGGGACAGCAGAGAAGGAAAAGCAGTTTCATCAAGAAGAAACAAAAACAGATGTTGACTTTTCTTCTCTTGCTTTTGAGCCCATCATTTGGAGAGCCAGTTCGGATGATCTTACCTGAGACAGAGATTGTTCGTACTCCAGTCCTCACTGCTTCGAGTTTTTTCTCATTATTGGAAAGTCTAAAGAGGAGAAGAAGCACAAGGACGTTAAATCAATTACAAATATCTGAGAAGATCTTTAAAGCACAGCTGAAACATTCACATGCTATTCTAAGTATCCCTAAAATGGAAAAAAGCAACTATCTGTTGTCTAATGCTTACAGTTTTAAAGCTTTCTTTGCAGTCGCTTTTATGTTGTCAGCTGAGCTTTACTACTATCTTTACATCACACACCATAACAGGCAGAGAGAAAAGAGAGGCGGAAAGCAAACCGAGCGAGAGGTGGAGACTAGCACTGTTTAAAAACCCTAAGTGGAAAATATTTGGCCCCTTAGCTTATCTCCTTATTTGACCAGAGAGCGAGGGAGAGATCAGAGTTGAAAAAGTAAGCAAAACTGTTACTGTCTGAAGATAATTACACACACACAAAAAAAATTTAAAAAGGGGGAAGAGGTCTACAGGTAAAATGTGGGCACACTAACACCTGGGCACCAAAACTTTTAAAAACACATATTATAATAATAAATTGTCTCTTTGTTACAATATTACAACCTGATCTCAAAATAGGAGTCACTAACATGTTTCAAGAGAGTTTAGGAAGGGAAAAACAAACTGGTGAAATGCCTTACAATTAACTGGTACACAAGACAGTTCAGCAATATAACTGGGTGAAAATGAGAATAATAAGAGAATAATAAGAGGCTGATCTATTAATAAAAAAAAATACTGTGTGTGTGTGTGTGTGGAAATGAAACGGACATACTTACTTGGGGATTGAAGGCAGAGCTCTCTCTCCCTCTAGAGGAAAAACACATGCATTATGAGAAAGAAAGGAAACATTTAATAAAAAATGTTTGCACAGCAACATAGAAAAATAGGTTTACTAAACATAAAATTGCTAACGTTAATCTCAACAGCAGGAAAGTAAAACTAGAATGTGGCAGATACAAAAACAATACAAACGTAAGGTTAAAAATTAAAATAAAAAGGTGAACGCTTTGAAGATTATATGATGTTGTATTTAGTTCATTAAAACCTAAAATGTTGTCCAGAGATACAAACTTGACTTGTCAACTTCCAGCAGAAATCATAATTTGATCATTTATTATCATAAACCTTTATAAGAATTAACCATAACTTTTCAATAAAGTGGGATTACCTTTAACCATGTTACCAATTATATCTGCGCACACTGAAAACAGCATATTTAAAACATGGTTCACTTTGCAACCAGAAAATAATCTGATCCTAGTAGGAAACTATATTAATTCATTATTCTGAAGGGAGCACACAACTTGATAACGTACCTTTCTGAACTCTGATGATGAAGGAGTGGGTTTGCATGGAGACAAGCCGACAGTGGCCATCAATCAAGTCAGCTAAGTTCTCTGCCGTGGTGAGAGACGCTGTGGTAACTGTGAGAGGCTGTGATACAAACACATGCAAATAGTAGCAGAGCTGTTATCTCAGCAAGATACACACACACACATGCATGTGCACACATAACTAATACACACAAATCCTGTAGTTTTTGGTGGGAGATAAAACTCAAAGTTTGAGCAGTGTGAAAATTCAGAACAGAATTAATTAAAATAAAAAAATAGAATTGCTACTGTCAAAATGTAAGAACTAGGTCATTCCCACATCCACCTGAAACCTTGGAGACGCTGCGTGAAGTTGCAGCTGAATTTTGCTTTACGTACCACGTCACCCCTAAGCATGCAGACGTAAACACACTGGACATTTTAAACGTGCAACGTAGCTGATTCAGTGAAGAAACACAAGAAGACATTTTCAGAGGAAGAAGGGAAAGAGGATGGAGTAAAAGATAAGACCCAAGTGAAGATAAGACTATCTTTTAGATTAATGATATCAGATGACTGAAATAGCAACCAGCATGGTCTTTCAGACAGATAATCTTGCACTTTTACCTCAGGAGCACCAGCTACATTCAGCTGCAGCATGCCTTTCCGGTCTTTCTCCTCCATAGCTGAGTACTGGATGGACTGGACTTGGTTAAAGTTTGCTAGATGTGTGGGCTGAAATCATAGAAAGACACATACAAAATTTGAAAGTAAACCATTTTTATTAGACATGTAATTTACCCTGAAAGTTTGATTTATAGATCAATGCATGAATGTGAAATATTTGGGTTTTATTTCTTAGAAACATACTGTAGATCCCTTGTCAGTGACGTAACTGATGCCTTCTTCTGGTCCAATGGCCAACTCTACCTGGATCACCCAACTGGACTGTTTAGGACACAAAGAGCAAAGGCAAAAATATATATAAAAAAAAAAGCAAGTGAAAAGTAAACATGGTGAATTGCAGTGAGAGGGCAAAGAGAGAGGAATTTATCAGAAATTGGATGCATGTAGGGCCTGCTGCCACCTAAAGGGGTCAACCTCACACAGTTAACAAGCACTTTTTCAGCACATCTACGGTAAGCACACACAATCAACACTGCAGAGGATGGACAAAACCTACCCCAAGGGCACATTTGAAGAACTCCTTGTCATAGCGGTGGATTGGTGCGAGTATCTCTAAGAACTTCAGGATACACTGCTCATCGTTCAGATTGGCTACCTGCTTGAATGTCTGCTGAATCAGCTTACGAAGACTTTTAGCCTAGAAAGAAATGAAGGAGAAATCAGACAAAAGAAAACACTTTTTAAAAATGTGCTTAGGCTAATGATGCAGAAAATCTGTGCCCAATGAAAGGATAGACATGAGAGGTGTGTGTATTTTTGTGCATGTGAGTGCATGCACAATGACAAACACCAAAAGACATTGACTACAGTCCACTCAGTTTCCAGTTAAACAGACCTCAGAGCTTCATTATCATTTCAGATCAATACTTTAACAAAGACTCACCAAAACTTATTCAATTAAACATCAAAGAGTCACCTCATTCGTCACAACTTTAAGTCACATTTAATTATACTGGACATATTAAAAGCAGCTTTCCAGAGCAAACTACACAGATGACCTAAAAATGTATTTATTTTTGTAAAGGTTCGTTATGTCACTGCAAAGCCGACAGATGGGAGAGAAAATCCTTCTAGGAACATTATTATGGTATTTACTTGTCTGTTCTTTATCACTTCCTTGAAATAAAAATATACAACACACACATACATACAGTGTAATGTAGCTTACACTCAGTGTTAGACCTGCACATGTCCCAAGTGGACAACCCCAATTTACAAACATTAGGATAAAGATTAAAGAAGATTTACGTGATGGACTAAAGAAAAAATATTTCATATATCTATAGTGGACAGTAAAATGTGGCTATTGTTTGCAGTTTAACAACCACAATTATGACAATAAAGTACCAACTGCATTGATTTATTGACGGCAGTAGACTGATTAACTTGAGATGGCCTGATGAGCACCAATAAACCATTTTATTGGTAACCATTCACATGATGACTCTGGTTATACATTTCCTCTGCTATTTATAAAGTGCTGAACTGCTCTGTATCTATCCCTTTTTTAATTCTCACGTGTAAATAATCTTGAAGCAGTAATTTCTCAATTTAATTTCGGCTATACAGAGGCCCTGCTGCCAACTGTCTACATCCTAAGCTCAAGGGAATCAACAAATCTGCACACACACACATGCACACACTTTTCTACAATGTCCCTGTGTGCATACGTGTCAACAAGGACAGATCCCATAATTCTCTTATGATTACAAAAAAATGTGTGCATGTTTGTGTGCTTATATTCTAGATGGGATTGATGTTATAATTCCTAGAATTCCAACAGGAAAACAGACTCATATTCAAACCACACATGCAAGCAGCCAGATACAGACATGTATTGTCAGATTAAAAACCATCCTTTCCTCCAGGGAGAAAACACTGTATTGGCTTCCATCATCACTTAAAATATAGAGACTATTGTTTTAGCAACAAGGTAATTAGAAAAAAAAAATAAATAAAAACCAAAATTATTTGACACCAATGAGAACATTACGCCTGTGTGTTCACAGACTGGTTTGCTGCTTTTCACTTTTACTTGACTGAAGTTTTATTTTGGGTTCATAAAGAAGCTGCTAAAGTTTAACTTATAAATCACTTATACACATCATCGCTCAGCCACAGCATTAGATGCACTGACAAGTGAAGTGAGTGGCACAATCATGATACATCCACATGTTTCTACTTTTGTATGGTGCAACAGAACAGTGATATTTATTATGTTTTCAACAATAATGTGGCTTTCAATGATATTGGTGATTAAATAATGGAGGAAAAAACTGGCATTTTCTTCAACAGCTGTTGAATGATGTATCCATATCAGAAGACTCACTCTTTTTTACAGGAATGACTTCTTACCTCTAATTAAAAAACAAATTAACTCACATTTGACTTCACCTTGAGACAAGATGAAAGAAAAAACTACATATTAGGATCTAGGTAAAGAAAGAAAACATGTGAAAAGGATTTTATAAATTAACTTTGCTAATGGTCTTTACTCTTATTTGTCTCCAGTTTACAAAAGGTCTCCTTCAAATGGCACAATGGTGATGTTCATCAGCTTACAGCCAGGCAGGATTAACTCTGCCTGCACCAAAGAGCCAACTTCCAACTTCCAGAGAGCTTAAACCAATTGCCACTTTCCACCACTAGATGGCAGACATAGAAGTATTCAATGTAACAGGCAAGGGAGGACAAGGGTGTCCATCCAGTTTATGAAGAAATCGCAGTTGAAGGACTTCATAGAGCCAAAAAGTCTTTGTAGGTTGGGTGAATTTGAAAAGTGAGGAAGTGCATCACAGGTGGGTCAGGTAGTTTGATCAGGCAGGTAAGTATTTTATATTTTTTAGTTTTATACACACACATCCATTATATGTAATGAAATGAATGAATATATATATACATATATATATATTCATTCATTTCATATTCAAACTCCTCTCTCACCAACCTTCCCATCTACCTTCCCAGGTATCTGTTGGAGCCACATCTCCAGTGTGGGGGACACGGCCCCCAGTGCTCCGACTATCGGCACTACTGTTGCTTTCACCCTCCAGGCTTTCTCCAGTTCTTCCTTGAGGCCTCAGTACTTCTCCCCTTTTTCCTGATATTTCCATCATTGGGGATGGATATGTCGATCACTACGCCTTTCCTATGCTGCTTATCCATGATCAATATGTCCGGCTGGTTGGCCACCACCATCTTATCCGTCTGGATCTGGAAGTCCCAGAAGA
>JBAMHV010000018.1:14780487-14807840 GCA_037177535.1 Pseudomugil gertrudae
AAATTCTGTATACCAAGTACAAGTACCTAAAATGTACCTAGAGGCTGAAGCACTGAAGCAAGCTCAATCTGTCACAATCTGCACACGTCCCAAGTGGACAATCCAATTTACAAGCATTAAGACAAAGATTAAAGAGGATTTACTTGATGGGCTATACTAAAAATTCATTCGTATATCTATAGTGAACAGTACAATTTGGCTGTTGTATGCAGTTTAACAACCACAATTATGACAATAAAATTCCAACTGCATTGATTTATTGAATGCTGTTGACAGATTAACTTGAGATGGCCTGATGAACACCAATAAACCATTTTAATGATATTCATTAACATGTTGACCCAAAAACAATCTAAAATAGCCAATGCACTCAAGCCAGACCCCATAAGCACTGACATATCAGATCTGTTTTGAAGGTGTGAGTATATTAAAGAAAAAGAAGAAGAATTAGTCCTCTTTAATTTAGTATGACAGTTTTTCAATATACCATTTATCTGATAGGGGAGACAAGTTGTCAAATCAAGCTGGAGCTGGTTCAAACTTTGATCTGCAAAGGTCAGTTTCACTAAACCTGCTGCCTAAGCCTGTCAATATCAATGAACAGACTGTGCTCTTTTTAACAGCTAACATCAGTCACTGTTTACTACCAAGGCCATCTGCTCTGGGTTTTGTGTGTGTGTGAGTCCATTGAAGTAAAATAATCTCATTAAATGACTACCGTTCTCTTTCACCAGACTGAACAACAGAAACGTAAATGACAGCTGTGCTCTCTCTGACACACACAAATGTGTACATGTGTGCTAAGGAGAGAGCAGCAGAATTCATTACTGATAATATGATTTGAAGCTTTAAAATTATTATGAGGTCACTCACTTCAATAACTATCCAAAACAACTAATTATTATTTAGCTTTGAAACTTCTAACCATTTGAATGACCCAAAAACGTGAAGCGTTTTACTGCTCCGGCATGCTAGATCTGTGGATTAGCTTATTTTCTCCTGTCTTGTGTGATGTTTGTTTCTGATTTTTGTTTTAAGGATCTAACTTTTTTGAAGCATGTATCAGGTTCATTATTTCATTTAACATCTTTAATTAAATATGCACCATGTTTACACCCTCAAGCTTATAAAATAGCATTAATAGAAGAAAATTATTAAATGTTAGTTAAAAAATGAGAAAAAGAGATAATAGGAGCATAAGTAGGCAGCTAATGAGAGGGGGAGTCAGAAGAGCAAGACAGACAGAGTTGGGGGGTTCACAGAAGGAGCTTATTGACACCTCCCCCTCCCTCATCATTGTTGAATATAAAAAGTGGGTTTAACCATGACCTAAGGGCCTCACACACACATATACACACACACACACAATATACATACACAAGTATTCACAATCACAAATTCCCTCCCTGTGCAGAGCATCTGTCTGCCCGCCTGCTGACATCAAGACCTTTTCGGGTCACTGAGCCTTTGATACTCACACACACTCACACACCCCAACTCCTTCCATAAACACGTGCCGTAAATTCATCATTGACACAAGACACTAATGGTCATTCAAGAAGACGCAACTACAGAAACTCATATACAACAAAAATGTTCCCAAATACAGAGATTTCACTCTAAAGGTGACTGAATTGACAAAACGACCTGAATAGTAAAGGATGAGTGCTTTCCCTAATGTAGGTTTATATGCACTGCAGACCTGTTTCTCTCTTCCAGTCTCTTGTGCATGCCTCAGTGCAGATTATAAGACATACCAAAGTATTTTTCAAATGTAGTAAATTTTGTCAGATCTAGTCTAGTGCCATGTGTCATGGTTTCCTTAATCCTTTTCCAGTAGTTAGAAAGACATTCAAGAATATTATATGACGCACAAAATCTGGTAATCAGTATCTATTTACTCTGATGTATGCTGTTACACGCTAGTTATTTTCTATGTTTGGTCTCTCTCTCTCTTTTCACACTCTTTTCTCAGTGTCTAATTTTACAGTAGTGTAATGCACATGGATGACTTTTAAAATTCCACGTGGGAAAAAGATCTGACAGTCCTATAACAAATGTCTATAATGCCACTTTAAATTTAACCTTAATGTGACTGGAAAGAAAGGAGCTCTGTCACTAGACGATTCAAGTTGACACCACTGCTGTGGGAGCTGGTGCTGTCCTGCTGATTATACCATGTGCTACATCTTTAAAAAAACAACAACTCAACTTTAACTTTGTTCTTGCTGCCTAAACCCTTTACGTACTGTTCTTTATAGAGACCATAATCTTTTGTTTGTGACACGCATGTACTTCTACTGAAATGTGCTGAGCACTGGCCTCGCCAGGCCCTCGTTCGCTGGAGCCTGTAAACAAAACCGGTGTAGTTATTTTGTACTTTTATGTCTTTGGGCACTTTACCTTTAACAAAGCTGGGTTGAACTGCATTTTATTTTGCTTCACTTACCTCTCCTAGTTCCTGTTTTCAGATGGTATGTTTGTGTATTATTTTATTGTTAAACAATGGTTTAGATTGATCAATAAATCTACCTTAACCAGCTTATCATGATTTTAATATTGCTACCGTATTTCCCCGTACGGAGGTCAGGTTTTAACAGTCTCACATTCTAGATCTAGGTTGTGGATTAAATGTTAACTGCTGAAAATCTAATTCCCACACTCAATGTGGACATTGGACATGGCACACTATTTTCCTGCTTCGTCTCCTTTCATCATCACTAACTGTATGACCGGTCCTTCAGTTTACCTTTAGGGACTCTTGAACTGTACTACCTTTCATCTACGTGGCCAGTAATGGCATGTAAACGCATTGTGGCTAGTTTCTTCAACAAATGATTCAAAAGCAGGAGACTGTAGTGCTTGGTTTAAAAATGCTAGAATAAAACTGTTGGTTGCACCTCTCTTCATATTCTCTTACCTTGACTGAATCCAACAATTCTTTTGGGAAAAACCGCCTCAAACCAACATCTTTCCTGAGAAAAAAGAGAAGCAAAGATAAAGATCAGAACTTTTATCATGCTGTAATTACAACATGGAATGTTAATTGGTAAGGAATTCACTTTTTATCTGATCTTAGCAGACTACTTTTCCTGTTCTGATACTACAAACAGCTTCAGACAGATACAGCTTAGGCAAACAGGCAAGTGAATAGAAACAGAAAACTATGGCTAAATGCTGACTACGGTACATAGCTTTACTCATCTTCTCCTCAGATTAAAAGAAAAGTGGAAAAAGTAAAAAGGAGGAGATGGATAGAAGTGAGTAGTAAAAGGGAAACCACAGAGACAAAGAAAGATGTGCAGAGCTATAACAGGAAGCTAAATAATGACTCATGCTCCTCCGAGGAAAAGATGAGTACAGGGGGGAGGAGCGGGAGAAGAGTGAGGAGACAGCAAATAAAAGGCTGTGAGGTTACGTCATCTTTTCTGCCTCTGTTTCCAACAAAGGTCACATCTCAAATCAATAACCCAGTCATTTTAACAGTTTGCTGAATTTGTGTGACATGAAGAAAGGATGTGAATCACTTCATTTGGTGCTGCGTAGCAGCATGACTATAAAAGGGTTTTCTCTAATGAAAATCAAGCTGTGTCGGTCAGTAACCATGAAAAGTACAAACAGATTAAGAAGATATGTAATTAAACTAATGTCAGGGAACAGGCATTGATCAAATACATTGTACTGGCTCCCTAACCACAAAGACCGTTACGACTGAAAGTCAACAGGTTACCAATAAGCACTGGCCAACTACGTCCATCATTCCCAAATATGCAAGGTAAATGTCTGGCTTTGAATGTTAAACAAGAGTCCTGCACTCCTTTTCCCTCAAATGTCCTCAGAGGCCTAACAACACTTTCCCTTTGCTCTCTTGCTTTGTTTTAAAATATGCATGACATGACATCTTTTTCCAGGCAACAGGAAGATAGCAAGGGGGTTGGAGACAAAAACAAAGTGGAGCAGAAAAAAGAAGAGGATGCGAAAGAAAGACAGAGAATACAATGAGAGATGGTAATGACAGTGGGCATTCTTCTCGGTTAAATGGACAGCTCATTAAGCTGATGGTCAGAAAGACTTCAATGGAAAGGGGTAGTCCATTAGAATCTGACCATGTTACAGCCGAGCCTCATTCAGACCTCAGTTTGTTAATTGTTCACTGAACATCGCTGTTCAAAGAGCTAAAAGTGGGACGACATATGGACAAAACAAATGTACAAACAGCTGTTTTTGGAAGTCCTCCTTAGTGGTCCTAAACTCTTAATAACCTTAAATTACTCAAATGGTTTTCAACTATCAATGCAAACATAGGAAGCATGTACCAAAAACTGATAGTGTGCTGCATTTCTGATATTTCTAACCAGATTGCAGGTAGGAAGTCATGCTTTTCAGGTCCAGCAGAGTATAGATATGATTACCGATAAGAGGGACTGCTATGCTGGAAAGGCTGGGAACTAGAGTGGAAGGGATGAGTCACACTGATATGTACTGATGCAGTTATTTGCTCAAGAAGAAAATACTTACTCGAGTAGTTCATAGTTGGACTTTTTGTCCAAAGCGTTTCCTCTCATCTCTTTGAAGAACCTCCTGGAAATGAATCAAATGGGATACAGAGAAGGTGAGTTCAGCTCAAATGTCTGGCATCACCAGAGATATTAAATGTTCATTTCTTTCAGTAAAATGATTCTAAGCTACTTTTGGTTTAAACACAGCAGGAAAGACAAGCCATGCTAAAATTATATCTGATAAAGAAATTATTACTGCTTTTAAACATTTATGTCAAATATTAACTAAGTGTAGATGCAAGGAAAAGAAACTTAACAGAGGTAAGAGTACAACAGCTCAAAAACAAACACAAACATAACGCAAATCACCATGATGCACTGTGATCACGTCTTACCTGATTTCTAGACAGCCCAACTTGAGAGCTACATCTTGTTCAACCTGATCCCCAATTTGTGTCATGTAGTCATGCTTTACCTGTGAAACGAAAATACACAACACAGACTGAAGTTCATCAAAACTGTTTTCTTTTTACTCTCTAAACGGCACACCATCTATCTCACATGGAAAATAGAAAAAACTTATTGATTCCTACTGACCTAAATTAACCAAAGACAAGAAAGCATGGTCTTCCAGCACTGCCATATGTCTCAGTGCTGGCGGTTGGCAAAAAGAGGGTCTAAATGCTACTGTGTGTTTGTTTTTGCGTGTATACCTGATGGTAGAAGTAGTTGAGAGTAGGTTTGTCTTCTGTAAACTGCTGCACAAAGCACTTTGGCAGATACCGGATTCTTAATTCATATCTATAGAGAAAGAGAGTCAGAACTTTTTTTTTTTTTTTTAAAATGTAATAAACATCTTAACTTTCTTTAAACAGCACAAACATTACAAAACAAAACTTAAATTTTAGGATATGTAGTACTTTTACATTGAACTTTGGGTAAGGGAAAGCTTTAGCTACCAGCTTTGCACTAAATACTTTACATGTGCCATCTGGCTGTTATTAATTTTTTACATTTATTAAAACATGGTCCAGTTTCATGAATAAGGCAAAAGTAGTGTATTAGTGTAGAAGAGAGAAAATGCTTAAATTATCAAAGCGGAAGCGATATCTAGGTAAGTAGAAGAACAACAAAGTGGATCTAACACAGACCAGGGACTGCAGATCTTTTTATTAGAGACAGACGTAGACCCTAAGAGGGTTGTTGACTTAGTCAGACAAAGGTGACATCTGGTTCTTTTTTGTTCATTATGTCCCCGGTGCAGAAGGTCTCCTCCTTACAATAGTGGTGTCACCTACACTGCCACAATAACGGTAATATATACATCCAAACTACCCACCCAGTAAAACCACACTGCAGTGCACATGCTTCAACACAGGACAGACAGGTCACAATTACCTATGCTGTTTGAAATTAATCATAGTAGCTACTCTGAATCACAATACAGCAGGTACTGATGGTGTCTGTTTGAGGGAAATGGAAAATCTACAGGGATAAAGAAGTCATGTCATATTGAAGCAGGAAACATGTTTGCAAACCAGAAAGAGGTGTTTGTTTGGGAGACACACACAGCTGCCTTATGATTCACCACAACATGGACAAAAAATACCACAATTCATTCAACCTGACAAAGCATTCACATCAGCTGTAGCAGCTGTACCTCAGGTAGAGGAGCAGTTGTCTTTCAACTGGAAGGATGGGAGTTCAATTCCAGGCTTCCCCTGACTACATGCTTGTCCTTGGGCAAGACTTGGGCAACTAGCACCCAGATGTGCCTATCTGGGTGTGAGTGTATGGGTGAATGTGACTATATAGTGTAAAGCACTTTGAGTGGTCGATAAGACTGGAAAAGCGCTATAAGTATGAGTCCATTTACCATATCAAAAAGAGAAACCTAATTTATGTTCCCACCAACTTTTCATTTACCAAAATGAAAACAGTCTATTTTTATTTTCCATACAAGTATACCCATACTCAAAAATATGGAAAACATGTCTCTTTTGACCAAATCAACATGGAAATAAGCAGAAATTAATCAAATTGGCCTTGTGAAATAACCAAAAATGCAGATCACAATCACAACAGCACAAACCCCAACACTGACTAAATATAATGATAAGATTAGATATACTTTTATTATCGTTGAGTCAGTGTCCCGGCATCAACAAAATTAGCAATATTCCTCAGTGTAAAATTGCAACAATGCTAGATTCCACCATTTACAGTGTAATATCCAAAGATTTTTAGAAACAGAAAAAATGTGTGCACAGAGAATAAAGCTGATGGACAAAACTGGATGTTTGTGATATTCAGGCTCTCACAAAACACTATGACAGTACATTAGTTCTTTTTGTAACGTGCAAACTCTGCAAAGGCACTATGGATGCTCAAAAAAGTCATTTTAGTGCAACAACTACACCCATCCAGACACTGCTGTCTCTTTTGAAGAAGGCCTTGCATATTTAAACAAGTCAGCTACACCACATCCTGCATCCATTACAACAGCATGGCTTCACATTAGATTAGTCTAGGCACTGAACTGGCCAGCCTGCAGTACAGATAGTTCACCAGCGGTAAACACTTAAGGAATCATTAAACATAACCTGTCATTGAAAACCAACAGTAAAATGGCTAAACAGTTAAATCCTGCATTACAAAAGAATGGGACAAGTTATCTCCATAAACTCTAAGAACTGGATTCCTCACCTCCCAGACAGTTGTTAGAATAATATAGGATGCTACGCAGCTACATTTAACACAGTTAAATATTTAGATTTCTCAGATTCAGTATCTAATATATTTCTTTTCTTCTATTGTAAATACAATACAGGTCCATGAGATATGTAAAGCATTTTTGTTTACATTTTACACAGTGTTTTTGTGTCGTGAGTCTTTGCAACGTGATGTGGTGGCACTGGACATATCATTTATACTGAAACTAATC
The DNA here is from genome assembly GCA_037177535.1 of Pseudomugil gertrudae. NCBI lineage: Eukaryota > Metazoa > Chordata > Actinopteri > Atheriniformes > Pseudomugilidae > Pseudomugil > Pseudomugil gertrudae. The sequence goes on from JBAMHV010000018.1 coordinate 14,787,931, forward strand.
AATTCATTGCCATCCAAACAGTAGAGTGGCTTTTAAATACATAAACAAAGAGACACTTATATTACCTCCACTCCTCATTTGACCGTGCTTGTTCATATTTCTCTCTGATATGGGAGACACCCATATCTGGATGGAGCCAGTGCACTTGGTCTCTGGATTGGCTGCTACTGAGACGAAGGCCGAAACATAAAGTCCATCGCACCTTGTGGATATCCAGAATCTTCTGGATTATTCCCTGCAAATAAAAGCAATAAAAATAAAAGCACAAACTAAAAACCAGACTCTCTTTTGGTAGATCTGTCAGGGTGAACTAAGTAAAGAAAAGTGAGTAAAGTAAACTTTATTTTATAGCACTTTTCACAGACGACGATCACAAAGTGCTTTACAGGAAGACTAAAATTAAAAGATTAAAATAACAACATATAATAAATAACATAAAACTTAACACTGAAAAGCCTGTTCAAAAGTCTATAGCTGCTCCAGGTTACATAGAGATTGGGGGAATTTATGTTAAATCTTTCCCACATTTGCCAACAGCAGGTCTGTCCGTACACCAGTCCAATACATGCACATCAGCTTGGGTTTATTAAACTAACACAGAAGCATAAAGGGGGGTAAAAGGATTTAGTGGGTCTGGCTCACTAAACTGTGTCAACAGCTGGCATTTTTGATCAGGTCTGAGAGGGCATCACTCTTTGGATGCATTCATGTGTGTGTCCAGGTGACTTCAAGCATTTAACATGACATTCCCACCCAAGTTTGCAGATATCACACATCCAATATGATGCTCAGAGAACCGTGTGTGTTGCATTGTAAAAGGCTAGGGGGTTCTGACCTAGATACTGACAATGAGAAAGCTGAAAGGAGAATACAGCAGAGGAGATTGTCACTGACATATCCTGTATGACCATTAACAATTTGAGCTGTGTTGGTGAGTTTCTGCGTCACAGCTGGATCTAAAAGTGTACTGCTGAGTAAAACTAGAATGGTGCACACAAACATAAAAAATATGAACCCTTTGGGTCACATGCAAGCAAAAAATCCCCTCTGTGCTGATTGTCCTTTATCTGAACTGACAGCAAGGACCTTGTACTAAGCACAAACGGTGAAAAATAAATAAATAAAAGTCTGCTTTAAAGCTACTGCTGAATGGAAAAGCTACATAAAAAGCTCAGTTATGATCATCATTTATCCTCACAACGAAGTGTGTTCTGTTCAAATTTAACAGGCTGTAAAATCTCAGTGTGAATAAGCTTTTGGTCTGCAGCCACCAGAGAATACAGAACGACATATCTGATCAAAAGGGAAAAAATAAATACAACTAAGAAAAAAAGAAAAATAAACATTTATTTTGGTATTTTGACCATAACAAGAGAGAGTGCACTCTCGCAGTTTCTCACTAAATCCAAAATCTCTCATTTATTCTGGTTGAAATTAAGTAATCCCATCTGTTCAGTCAACAATTCCTTTGCCACAAAAACAAAACAAACAAAACAAAAACCCTGACAACTTTCAGCTCACATAAACAAAACTAGAACGTGTCTTTTTACCCTGACATCAGTTGCATCTCCATATCTGATATTGGAAGACCAGAAGCTGTGTTCAGAGTTTGTCTCAAAGTGGTGGAAGACTTTAAGAACCCTGTCCACGGAGCCAGCCACGGTTCGATCCAATCCTCCTCCGCTCAGCTGTGATTTGGCACCTCCAAAAAAGGCATTATTAAGGTTGGGTTCCAGATAGGCTGTCGCCATGGTTTTCCCTGCTGACACTGCCGCTGCTAGGTGTCTGTCATATTCTGAGGAGATGAGCAGAAGAGAAAAAACAGAGGTTTATTCAAAAAGTAGGATTAAACAAAGAAGCTGAACATAAATTATAGAACTTAAATTATTCTTTGATGTTTAAATTACACCTTTAATTCATAATGACATGTTGGTCAATGACTGATTATTTTCTAATGAGAATTCCCTACCAGAGGTAATTGAGGACCTCATATTAGCTATACAAAACAATTTGAGTATAAACTGATCAAGGACTGAACTTTAGTGGCCAAAAATATTCACTAAATCTACATGCAATGTTGTTCATTGTGTATTATGTCTTAAGTATCTCAATTAGAAAAAGAAAGAATACAAAAATGTCCACTGTCAGCTAGCAAAGTTTTCAAGTCAATATTTTCTGTGTTGACTGTGAAAAAAAGGCAGATTACAAAGTTACTGGAAACTGTTGCACTGGGAGAGCAGGAACAAGCTCAGTTTTGACATTTTTGCTTTAATAAAGACTTGAGTCATTTCTAAAACAACAAGTAGTCACCAGTAAATCTTCCAGTAAGACCTTGTTTGTACAATGTGGTGACTTCCCTTTTCTCTCTGCTGTTGGTAACAGACTGTGGCACCTCTGATATTGCCAATTTAAATCCCCACACTCCCATTTTCCTCCCAGCTTTTCCTGTCCTTCTTTACACAAACTTTGTACAGCAAGTATCTATTCTTCATGTGTTGTTCTTTGGCAAGATAAAATACAATGAACAATAAGATACCGGAGAGAGAGAAATAAAGAGAAAAAAAAGTGGAGTCAGGGTCAAGGCTCATTATGTAAGCACCAGTGTCTATAACACAGAGAAGACAATGGACCCTAGGCTGCCACTTCTTCCTGACTGAGAACATCTGACAAAAACTTCCTGCATCTTTATCTGTAAAGGTTAAAAAATTATTACCTTCATCAAGTCAGTGTGTAGTATGAGCATGTCAAATACATGTGTGTAATGTACCGTAGTTAATGCAGAAATGGAGAGAACGATAATATGATCTGCTTCAGGTTTCATTTTTTTGCTTGCCTTCCTTCCTGTGCTCCTCCTCTCATCCATTAAAAGAAAATGGATATGGTCTACCAGGTAATTACACCTGAGAGTGGTGGGAGAGTGTGTGCAGACACACACAAACATACATGCCGATATAACTCAATAGAGGGACTGTAAAGTCTTTGAAGGATATTTTATAGTGAGAAAATTAAAATTGCTCTGGGGTTATTCTGCCAATGTCAAATAACGCTGACTCTTGTCAATATATCCGTGTACTCTTCTTTCTCTCCCTCTCCTACACACCACACATGTACACAAATGTGTAACCTCTGCATAGCATTGGTAGCTTTGGCAATATCCCAGCTAAGTTCCCATGGAGTCAGATGTCACATTGTGAAGAGTGGTTTCTGTGTGTGTGTACTTAAAGGACATTTCCTTCATACCTCTATCCCAACACATGGGGAAAGGGCTACAGCCACTGGTAGCCATGGAAATGCATGTCTGTCCCAGCCTGTGTCTGTCTGTACCAAGGACTGAGACACAACTAGCTGCTTCGCAGCCTCGCATCACAAACGGTGCACTTCTTGTGTTGAGAAGTTAAATAAATAAACACACCAAAATCCAGACACAACAGCACAAAAACTCTCACATAATCCAAACACTACTTTACACCCTGATAGGAAGACATCCACAGTCTCCAAAGGGAACATAAAAAAATCTGTCCGTTTGCAATTGTTTATTTGAAAAGGGGTAAAATCCTCAAAAAAGTCCAGATTTTTAGCGTCAGCACTCTGGAAAGTGAAAATCCTTCAGAACAACACGCATGGACAGAAAATGGAAAAAGTAAACATCCTCTGCAGAGTTTCTGCTTTGCAACGGATTGTTGTTACAATCCTTTCCTGTCATCCAAAGTTCCACAAGAAAAAGGAAAACATCCCCAGCGACATAAAGTTACTTTCATCCACAAACTTCTCTCCTTGTCTTTTTCTGTCCTCTTCTGAGCTTCACTCAGCAACCACTCTGATGAAAACACTCGAAATCTGCTTCATTCCTTTACCCCACGGTTACAAGAGTTGAAGGGGAGGTTTCGAGCAACTGTTGCTCAGGAGAGACTGGATTATTCGACTCAGCTGAGTCCCTGTCTTTGGTAAGAGAAGTGCTCCTCCAGCAAAAGCTTAAAATGAAATCCAACTTGTACAGTGCCAATCCAAAGAACCTTCAGCTAGTTAGTGGTCACAGAGAAAAAGAGGCAATTACTGCGCTCAGAAACAGAGTTGTCTTCTTCTCTTGGAAACCGAAAGTGAGAGGACAGATAAAGCCATTTAAACAAAGGAAGCAGAGACAGAGGGACAGAGAGAAATGCAGAGATTTACTTCAGGGTGAATGAAAGGAAAGCGAGGACAGAGCAACACAACTAAGTTAAGTGGGGAATGAGGGAGCTCAGGAGAGGGCTGCTGGAGCAGCAGGAGGAGCTAGATACTATTGATATGCTAATCCTGTGCCCCCCCCCCATTTAACAAAAAAAGAAAACTCCTCCCACATCTGCTTCTGAAGTTTATCTCAGAACAGCCCTTTTCTTATCTTGAATAGCATTTCTACAAATAAATAGAGTCCTTGAGAACGATTCTAAAAACAGAACAGCACCTTTTAAATGAACCGAAAACAGACCAAAACAAATCAGCCAACACGGAGGGGACATTTAGTATGACAAACCAAAACACAAGCCTCCTCTCTGGTAGAAATTCAAAACAACAACAAAAATCAATCAATCAACTGACAGCCAGAGAGTTTTAACTTTTTTTCTATATTTTTTTAACAACACAAATGTCTTAGTTGTATCAAGTTTGCAAACTGGAGGCTGGGAGGAAACAATGCATTTCCAAACCACAAAGTATCAATCACACTTTATACAGCACAACCACATTCACTCGCCAATGATTTTCTTTCATCTAACCTCAGAGTCAACACAATTTGACACTGTGTCACTAATAAACCAGATAATATGCGCCATTCATGGATATTGGAGCACATGCTAAAACTGAACAAGAATTAATTGATTACTGTGGACACTAAGAAAAATAGAAAAAATCTTCAAGCAGCTTGCAATGCAGGCGATATTACAGAGCCGTCATTTTAACACTTTTCTGTATGTGTGTGTGCAGGTGTGGGCTTCCTGTAATTTGTGGTCCATCTCAGACCTTGTCCATTGTGATGAAAATCTGGAGGGAGCAGGGGGTTTGTGTTTGTGTATGTGCGTGCACTGATGTGTGTTTCTTTGTGGACTATTGAAAGCTTTTTGTCAGAAGGCTGGATGTTGCCATGAATTGGAAGAGCTCTTTTGGGAATGGGCCAAAAGTCTTTCTCTTGTGAACAGAATTAATTTAGCACAAGGTGAATGCACAACACTCTCACCTCCTAAATAACGTTGAAATTTAAAGTCAACAGTAAAGGTTATTGTTATTGTTTAGAAAGAAAATTGGTATCCTTGGTTTGAACTAAATTTAAACTAATTTATGTAACTTGCAACATATATTGGACTCATAAATGACTGCTTTTAATCGATTATATAAAAAGTATAAAAAGTGCATTTTGTAACTATCAATACTAAACAGAAAAGCAAAGTGAATTCCTAATGTCAAAGACAGATTAAATGACTAGAGATATAAAAGTATCCATATTCAGATTTTTGGTTTAGAACATTTAGTACAGACTAGACATTTACCAAATTCCCACACTGATAAGTAACTGCCCTACAATATGGTTTCAACCTCTTACCAACAGACATCATGCTTTAGGACCTTTTTCATCGTTATAATTTCCAGTTTGGGAGCATTTTGGTTTTTCTATTGAAATATGTAAATGGACATAGACAAGGCGATAAGACAAAAGCAGTCTGCCAGTTTTGTGTCGATCCGTGTTTGTTATCATCACTCTTAGCTTTGCCCCCTTTACATGCGCAGCCTTACTAAAACTCATTCTATATGAACTGTGCTCAAACCACAAAATCGCTATGGAAAGAAGTTGATTTTTCCCTCCACAGCATTTAAATTGCTTTCTTTTTAAAAAGATGTTATAAAAAGGACTTTCTTTAATTTATATTTTCTTAAAAATCTAAATATTATCATTAACAATGACAAATGACAAACGTACAATGGTTGAAGGGTTTTTACTTTAAATTAAGACTTTATCTGAAAAACAAAACATTTAATAGCCTTGCCATTAATCATTTTATCTTTTACAGCATACATGAATTTTACGTTTTACTTTTAAAAAGATAACTGAACTGTAGCTTAAACTGATATTTGTAGAAGTCTGGGTGGATTTATCTTTGTTATTTTGAAACATCACTTGCTCCCTCACTTGCAGACATTGCCTATTAAAATATATCTTTATTTTATGCCATTTTTAAAGAATCTTTTATTGGCTAATTTACTCTAAGCAGTTTTCTTTGTTTTTTTCACACTAATGTCAAGCAATGTTTTGCATTTCCTCACTTACTGTACTGAAGAAATCTCAAACCCTGACCTTCAAACCAAAGTACATACTGAACCATAACTTTGGCATACCATTATACCCCTACTACTGAAGCATTAGAGCTCTGTAACAGATTTGTAGCACTGTATTTATTTGGTAAATGCTCTCTTATTAGCATATAACTTGACAAATTTATTACACAATTTATTTATAACCAGCACATATTTAAAGTTTTTTAACCCCTTAACGCGAATTTGCATCAAACCGCTTCCGCTCCAAATGAAACAAAAAAACCATCCGTATTCTTCCACCACCGGTTAAAACATTTCCAACACATATCTAGGAACCTTTTGGAAGTGTTAGTTTCTCATAGGAACGATCGGAGATAGAGCACCATCCATTTCCAGATTGCTACATTCACCTTGTGCCATGTCTACATTTTCAGAAGCAAATTGTGGAAAAAAATTGTCCAATCTAAGGCAAGTTGCACCAATATAAAAATATGCACTGGTTTATTTATCACTACCATGAAGGAGAGGCATACTACAGCCTCTTCTTCGCATGTAGTGCAAACTTTAAATGTACTAGATGATTTCGGTGTGATGTTCATTCACTACATTAAGCCACGATGGAAAACCTCTGTCGCCCTCAATGGCCTCAAATAAGGTGCTGCCGTATTTAGGTGGTGTTCACACATTTTCTTTAAAAACTGCCATTCTTAAACTCTACACCATAGTTCATGTAAACAATAAATAACATAGCATGCTGGATGTGAAATAGGGGAGCTGGAACTGACTTCACAGTGGTACCTTTTTCCTCATCACCCCATTATAGACCAAACTGTTGTAAGGCATCCAAATTTTCATTTCGCCTGCCAAAACTGCTGAACAGGAAAGAAAGAAACTGCCACTCTACCCAATATCTATAACCATAACATAAACAATGTGGTGGGATATAAATGTCCTATTTTTCTTCATATCTGTAGACCTAAAAATGAATGCATCTCTACCTGAGCCCAGGGCTCCACCTGTCTCAGTAAAAGTGGGGACATTGATGAGGAATACACTCCTGAACCAGGTGATATTGTGATATTTAAGGATGTAACTCTGTATACACAAATGATAAAAATGTCTGCTCTTTTCTAAAGTGTTTTTTTCTACATTAGGTAATGAAGATGGCAGCAGCAGTGACTGGTGATAGGAGCAGCGGCAGTGATGAAGGTGCAGATTGGACTCATCATGCATCTTAGAGCACCAGTGCAGGAGCTGCAAGAGGGAAGCCAGCTGTTCCGCCCAAAAGAAAAAGACAGAAGGTGGCTCGGAAGACTGTAAAGCAGCAGAACATGGCATAAAAGGTTCCAGTTTGGCACGATGTTCTTCCTGAAGGGGAATCAGTGCACGCTCATCTCATTGAAAGGACAGTCAAACTGAATGGGAGGAAAGAGGTGTTTCCAGCAGATGTTTGTTCTTGTTCATTACTTTGTGTTTCTGTTTATGGTATGTTGTTTTTTGTTCATTGTAATGTTTTATGATAGTTTGGCAGTCATGAGAGTTGAAAATACTGAAAATAACTTTGTTGCATAAATAAGACTCTTCATACTTGAGATGGTAAGTGTTTTTTTAATCATTTTTTCCATAGCTGCCTGTTGTCATCAGTTAGCATCGTAAAAGTAAAAGTATATCTATTTTATGTGCTATATTTTCTCAAATTAATTTAGCATCAACTTAAAAGCAAAAACACAAGTATTATAATTGAAAAGTAAATTTAGGCAAACAAATTCTTCCTTAAGGCGTCCACATTTTCTTGCTTGTTCTAAAGTATTGTTGACCCAAGGAAATAAAACATTAAAACACTCATGATCAACTTCCTCCCCAAATTCTTTTCCTTTGTTTTTTTTTTTTTGTATTTCCTCACAGGTGGCAACAATTGTTAAAGCTAAATCTTACTCCAGAGGGATAATCTAAATAGATCAAAGTGTTTTGGTGCACCTCTGGTGTAGAGTTAGAATCAGAATACACAAAGTGTGCTATTGTTCTATTTATTAGCAGCCACACTAAGTTCTAGCATCGTTAGCATGAAATTCCTATCTCTGTATTGTCTGAATAAATGTTAATGAAATGAATAACTTTGATAGATTTCAGAAGAAAATAACCCTCTTGCACAATAACTACCTTAAATTCCTGAAGAATCAATAAAACCAACTATCTAAAAAGAAGAGCTACAATCAAGTCCATTTTTATTCCATACATCCTGTATTTCATTGTGTATAACACAATCATTAATTGTTGTAATTCTGATAACTATAGTATAATAGTATAAATATAGTATATAGTATAATTCAAGGTCACAGGGTAGCTGGACTCCATCCCAGCAATTAGCAAACAAGAGGCTACACCTTGGACTGGTCGCCAGTTCCTTGTGGCTTGGATATACTTGCTGCTGGTGGCATATTGGCATACATATTATGCAAGCAGCAACCTTCAATGGAAAAAAAGTAAAGTATGTGCAAAAGTGCCAAAAACTGCAGATCTTTCCTCATCCAGGCCAGCTTCAGAAGCAGAAATAAACATGTTTACCACCTGGTACAAAGCAAAAAAAAAATGTTTTAGCTTTAATGGGTAAAGTTTACATTCGTGACAACTCTGACTTTTTTAATTATAACTTATAAGTTTAGATATTATTTAATTTTAAAATGAGATACATGTCCTTTTGATTGACAGATATCCAATATCTGCAGCAAGAAGGCAAAGTGTAGAACAAACAAGGTTTTTAGCCAGTTAACAACGCACTTTACCTTTAGCCTGTTTACCTTTCTCAGCCGGTTAGGTCACATTAGATCAGAGTTAGCTCATGTAACTCTTAGCTACACACAGCTCGTTTGATTGACGTCAACCATCCACCCCCATGCTCACAGTCCCCTCTCAGCTCCACGTCCATTTTTGTATATAACAATGGTCAAATATATACTTTTTACGTACAGTCAATGGTATCATGATCTCTACATGTTCTCAGTGGTCACACCTGTTGACGTAAGGAAAAGTTTCATGGGCGAGAGATGCAAGGCCCTCATCCAAACAAAAGCAGAAACAGGAGATTGAAGAAAACCTTGTTTTCAGTTACCTGCATTTTTTATTAAGAGAAAGCCCCAGTACCAAGAGAGATCCACACATGCATGGAGAGTACATGCAAAACTCCCCACAGAAAGACCCCCAATCGTGTGTGTGTGTGTGAATATGTCTTGAATGGTCCTATAGACTTGAGAGGGTGCTCAAGGGTCAACTACTCACCTGTGTAGTATGCAATCCTGGAAATATCTGAAAGACAAATGGAGAAACAACACAATAAACTGCTTTGTTTAACTAAACAAATAAATCCAACAGGTCAAAACAAAAATGAGCCTCAAGTTTATTAGGTCCCAGAGCAATTCAGCTACTAAGCATCATCTGCAGGACAAATACCATGGTCGGCTTCACAATTTATGATAGTTTAAAAAGATTATAGAATCAACCAATGTCACACACACCTTTTCACAGGGATATTGACAATTTTGTGTTTTTCCAAATCAATATTCCATTGTTACATTATTTACCCATACTCATGACACGCTTATGCTTCAATGCTTTGAAGGGGAAAGGGGCTAAAGCGGAAAACGCTGCACTATTGTTCAGTGTTCTGGTCTGGCAGCTGTTAGATGAGGATGTTACACAGACTGCGTTTTAACCTTTTAGCCTCTGATTGAAGGATGAAGCCCGAAAGCCACATGGAGTTCCTCTGGCTGCACTCATTTACACAAGTCCTGGTTTACTACTACATTATCAGTATCATTGTAAACCCAATATACAAACTAATCAAATTCCTGATGAAAGACGTTTAGGACACATTCACATCTGATCCAATCTGATCTCCAATTTCCCAGAACCCCTTCTAGCTGTAAAGGGAAATTGTCACTACTGTGTTCATCTGTTCGGATGGAAGGCGTGAAAAATGTTGCTAAAATAATCTGCACAAACAGAAATAAATTCTTACAGTTATGCACAATTTCAGATGACTGTGTCTTCATTTTGGGGCTTGCAGAGCAGTTCCCCAGTGTTATCTGAGGAATATCTGTAGATGTGTGTGTTTTGGCAATTTATCTTTCTTTGGATCTTCAGTATGTATGGGTACAATAGCGGAGTACAGGCGGCAGCCACTCACTCTTGTGTGCATTAATAAAACACAAAATAAAAATTGAATAGAGAACGAGAGAGAGAGAGCAAAAATACACATAAAAGCCTCAACAGCCGCTTTGACAGGAAGTCCAGAAGAAGCCTTATGGGAATTCATTTATGGCAATGATAGAGTTGTGTATAGGTCAAAAAGGACAAGTAGGCAAGTGCTTTAGACACCTTCGTGTACACACAAATACTGGGCTAGCAAGCACACATACACACCATATTAAATGACAGAGATGGATAGCAAAGATGATGTAATGGTAAGAAGAAAAAACCCACTCAGAATTTTAAAAAAAGAAAGTTATCAAGGTGACTCATGGTGGCTGTATCGCCAACACAGTGTATTATGAATTCATAAAAATACAGACTTTGTTTGTGTGAATTGTAGAAAATGGGAATTGTATCTTTTATGACAAGCTTGAGACAAGATGGTAAGTGAAACAAGATAAAGTATAAAAACAGCTACAATAATAATATGATGCCTCTATTATTTTTATATGATAAGATCTAAAAAAATTAAGCAGCTAGCTTAGAATTTTTTAGATCTTATCATATAAAAATAATAGATCCATAGACTAGACTTTATGTACTGTTTAGTAAAGTCAGAATACAAGTACTACAAAGCTGAGACTTTAGTGTAATGTAGATCATATTAATTTGATCCCATTTTCACTAATTGTGATAAACCATCCTACCAAATATGACACCAATGACAACTACTACACATGGCTTAACTTTATTCTTTATGACCAAAATTGACCACAGTAAACTGATTAGGAGCAGCTCGTGATGACAGAGAATGTTTTAAAGTGCTATAATGACATCTAAATAGGTCTGAAACCTTGAGACACCATCTGTCTCTGGACACTGTCAGAGCTTCATATTGTCTCTATTTGTCTTTCTCGGCCTCTGTTAAGTGCTATGTAGCCTGAAATCTGCAGTCAAATTGAAATTGCTGCTGTCTAGACTAAAAACCAAAAGAGACAGTTGCCTTTTGAAGTCTGAGAAATATGAGTAGACAGCAGTGGAAGAGCAGAAACAAAAACCTCCACTATCTTAAAACAAATTAATATCCATAGCACATTTACAGCCTGTTTCATGCTGTGAGATAGAAATGACTTTTTAATTTATAAATTCAAATAACACCAAATAATTCTACAAGCAAAATTAATATCTTGCTTTGATTTTCTTCCCATGTAGAAAATGTCTTGTTCTTTCACGGGGCTAATTACAAACCACTCGATTTAATTGCATTCCCTCTATATAAAGTGGGCCTCTGGTGTCTCATTCTTGCTTTCTCACACACACACACACACACACACACACACACACACACACACACACAAAGAGAAGAAAGCCTGCTTGCATCTAGACAAACAGGGACCTAAAGCACTTAAGCAGCACTAAAGAAATAAAAAACAGAGAAGGGACAAAACATTTTATGTATAAATGAACTCTATAATCTATAATCGTCAAATTATTTACTACATGTGACACTGCTTACCACTCTTAGAACACATAATAGGACTTTTTACCTTATTTTCTTGGCACTGATGAAGTGCGGTTGTTAGAGAACCTGCATTTTGGCATATTTGTAATCCCTCATCATGTCAGTTTGTGATCATTGTCTGTTAGCAAAACTTACCGGTACACAAAAACTACCAATTTGATAAAGCTAGGTGGATAGTAGCAGCATATGCAAAGGGGATCATATTAATTTTCTATACACATCAAGATTACCATGTTGAAGGCGTAAAGAAGAAGTTTTTTTTAAATTTATTTACATTTTCTCTTAAGGTACAACAATCAACCAAGAACGTGTGCGTGAAAGAGTTTGGATTAAGAATAAGACAAAAAGACCTTCATTCTTAACTTACATTAGCTTATGGACAACAGAGTGATACACCATCTGAAGGACAATAAATATAATCGACACCACAAATTAAGTAGTGTCTAAACTTCTCCAAAAATGTGTGAGTGGATGCAGATACAGTGCATGTTTTGTGTGAAAAAAGCAAGACAGCATCTTGCTGTCAAAAGTTGTTAAAATATTACTGCACAGGTGGCATAACACTGCTAAATGAGCATGGATACATATACCGCCACTATCTGAATATTTATTAGTCATGTTTCTGTTTTGTTAAGTGCTGACTGTTTGACTTTTGCATGGAGGTCCTGCTTCACAGACCTGCTGTTTTCCTATCCAGTTTCTTCTTTATGTTTCATTAATAAACACAAGTATGTGTAATCATATACACTGAAAACCCTAAAACCAAAAAAATGCTATAATACACATTTACAGATATTCCTAAGATAACACTGGAAAACTGCCTTTCAAGGTTCAAAATGAAAATGTATGCAAACGCCATCTTTACAAATTCTGCGTAACTGCATATTACCCATAGGTTTTTCTGCAGACTATAATTACACAGAACTATTATCAGACGAGCTGCAAAGCATCTATTTTTTCAACAACCAGTTCTTATATCGTTTTTCAAAACTCTTCCAAACAATGACAAGGTACTTTGCTTGTGTTTTCACACACAATTTGAAAGCATGCAGACCAACACAACAGTAACAGAAGAAACTAGTTGCAAAGGAACAGAAACAGACGTTCTTTTTCCACACAAATAACTTGTCTGCAATGGGAAGCAGCCAGCTGGTCTGCTTGGTTGCTCTGTGCCTAATGGTTAACCTTCGAGCTTAGCTTGCACACACTTATGCATGTTCATGTGTGTAAGACACTCAACAATGAGGTGTTACTGGAGCACACAGTCCTACAGTGCAACAGTGCCATGCTTAAGGCACCAAGCACACCTGCCAGTCACACACAAACACTATTAATTTCCTTCTAGGAGATGTTTAGCATTGTTTTGACAGTTGACTTAATTTGCTTTATACAAGTTACCAGTAGTTTTTAACTACAGAGTAAAAAAACTAATTATAAATTTATGTTTACGCCTCAGTCTCCACCTTTATCTGTTATGGCTCAAATGGAAGTACAGGTGCATATTCTCGGGTCATTTTTCACAGTCGGGCAAGCATCAAACAGCTATTCAACATCTGTCATACACTGAATAAAATGTTTTGGCCATGCATGCTCACTCCAATCACACAGGAAGATGCACAACCCTCCAGATAAGTCCTACAAGCACACAGCATAATAAGGTCAAGAAAATGCTTGACTGCTCTTATGTGTTTATCTACCAAAGTGCACACACTGTGGTACAAGCATTCAAGTATGCATCGCTCAGGTGCAGTGATAAAGTTAACAGGCTTTCTGGAGCTACACACATTGAAATGTATCACACTCAGACCAGTACCATGTATAATTCAATGCAACATATTTAGGACGAATGAATTGATGAGATAAAGTTAGTCTTCAAATTGATTTTAAACAATCCCACAGAGTTTTCATTTTTTTCCTGCTAAATCTTTTTTTTTTAAAGAAAAAAAGAAGACTGGTTAAAATCACAGTCACTGCTGGATTTAAGCATCTATCTGCCATTGTTTTCCCAGTAAAACATGCCGTGTTAGATGTGGGTGAGAGAAAAATCAAATCCATCATTAAATATTAAATGCTTCTTTTATCTTACACGAGGCCAAGCAGCAGGGAGCTGCTGTGCAATGCTTAAAATGAATTCTTTATTTTGATTGGCTGATAAACATATATTCTTTAGTGTTTCTGCTTAATGCTGCTTGATAACAGACTTTGACGTTGAGTTCTACTTAAACTTGGTAATGTCTTCAACAAAACACAATAACTATGGAAAAACAACAGCATTCAACAATAAAAATCTTAAATCTGTACTGAACGGGATTTTTCATTATTTCATGGAGGCCTTTCTTCCTCTCCTAATCCAGAAATTTTTAGGGCATCCCATGTTTTTATAAATTATAATGCCCAATATGGTTAACCAAGGTTTTAAAATATACTGCATGGATTAGAATTTGACTGAAAATCAGACAGGCAATCACACTGTCCTGATGAAAAAATAGTTGGCTCGTGCACCATCTTATACTCCAGCAAAACAGCTTCAATACAATGTTTCATACCCTATTGGGTCTTCTGCAGAAAATAGGATACAAAATGTATTAAAGTTGTTCTGCTAGAGTATAAGATGGTGTGCAAGCCACCTTCTTTTCATCATTGTATATATTCTTGAGCTCATCACCCTAGAATTTTCCACAAGATGCGCATACTTGTCTTGATGTCTTAATCACACTGTCCTAACCTTGTAATAGTAACGTCAGGATCAATATCACGTTTGGAGTTCTGGCAGAAGCTTTTTTTTAAAAAACTGTAATGCATTTCATGTAGATAAGCATCTATGTAAGGTCATATTAGAGAGAATTTGAAACAAATGTGTAACAATACAGAGCTTTTTCATCAATTATAAGTTAAGATTTAAATATTTAGACTCAATGAAATATTAATGTTTAACCCAGAAAGGAAACTTGAAAAGTGTTTGTATGTTGTGTATGACCAGCAAACTACTTTAAAACTCTCACCCTTAAGCACGTGGGTAACAGACAACATGAAGATGCACACTTGCATTCAAAGACGAATCTATTATTTTGGCACAAATAATAAATCATCTCCCCTCAAATATATTCAGCATTATCCCCAATCCCAGCACAGAAATTTACACGTAAATATACAGCCTTCTAATGCATGTTTTCACAAGCTATTCCACCTAAATCTACTTTTTGAATAGATAAAGGCCTAGATGGTTATTATTTTGTTCATTTTTGTCAGTGTTACTAGAGTGAAGCATTATATCCATGGCTAAATGCTAAATGCTAAAATACTTAAAAACTGCCTAAAGATGTTCAACCAACAAGACCTAACACTTTCTAGTTTAAATACATTTTCACAAGTCTGCCTCTCTCTTCTTCACTTAATATCATGAGCACTTACCAAACACTTATTCTGATATTTATTAAAACACTTTAATATGATTACCTTTAAGCAGCAGCAACATTTTGTATTTTTCAGTGAGACACCTAGTCCCGAAGTATTATATATATATATTTATATAAAAAATAGAAGAACTAAAAATAGTCCATTTAAATATAGACACATGCATGCACTGCTAACATATAAAAATGCAAATACACAGTTCTTAAAACTTTACATGCTTCAGAAAATTATTAGATCTGATTTCCACATGCAAATGCATCACTATTTCCTGCATGAAATCAGTCACATTCATATATAACATGAAGATGTAAAGTAAAAGCCTTACCATGATATAGTCCTTCCATTTACAGTCAACAGAAGTCTTATCTTATTTTGAAAAACTGCTGAATAAATAAAAATAAATAAATAAATTCTGTGGTTTTTAGGCTAATATTGTGCTAGTCGGCTAACTTAGTAGTAATGATTTACATTAAGCTCACAGTGGAGTGTCCTACACTGTACTACAGCTGCTGCTGCTACTACTACAATGATACACAGAGATACACAGTGTACACGAGTAGTGGGAGTAAGGGGAAGAAGGAGAGGAGGGAGAAAAAGAAGAGCAGCAGAAAGGCTTCGAGCGTGGAAGGGGGAGGAGATGAAAAACAGAAAGGAGAAAAGGGGGAGGAGTGGCTTTATCCCCCCAGGATAATGATGGAGAGGGAGAGACTGAGCCAGATGTAAAGTAGACAGAGGAAATATAAGTATGGAGAGATATGTATGAGTAAAGATGGAAATACATGATGCAACAACTATAAAGTGAAAGTTAGTGATGCAGACATTGGAACAAACATAAATATCTGGAAAAGTAACAATAGAGTAATATGGTGGAAGTAGAACCATCTGGGAATCACAAGGACAGAGTGAGGAGTTTGACTTATTTAAACATTTGGTGTGGGTGTGGGTGCTGCATTGCCTTTGGCTATTCTCTCAGCGACACATCTGCCCCCCGAGGAGCCACTCAATGAATCATAATGCAATATTCTCAATTCAACACAGAACAGCAAAAGTAATCCATCTTTGGTGCAAGAAAAGGAGTAAGACAAGGGGAATACCAGTAAGTTGTTCCACAGACCTAACACATTTAATCCAATTATACTGTAATCAAATTGCATGCAGCTAGGAGAGTATGCTTCACTCCACTGGCATTACGCACTGTCCCATTTTCAGACAGAAAAGTTTTTCACCACATGGACAAAGACTATTATAAGTCAAAAATTAGGCAGAAGTAATTATTTTAAAATGTTTAATGAATATTATTGTTAAAAGATTAAAATAATGTAAAAGTAATACTCAAAAAGGTTTGTTTTTGTTAATAATTATCTGAAGATTACTTTTTATATAAGTTATATCTTACGCATCCTGACATAATTAATTAGGGCAAAAAGGGCAGAATCAGCTTCTTCATCTCACATATAAAAGCAAAAAATAGCAGGACAAACAAGATTTTCTGAGTTTCTGGGGAGTAAAGCAGATTAATGGGCCGCTGGATTAGTAGGCCAACATGTCAGACACACACACACATATACACACACCCTATTGACTCTCATTTAGAAGGTAAACCAAAGCTCTGCTCTGATGTCTCTCAATGTGAGTGAGTGTCCATCCTTGGTGGGTTTGTGTACTAGTATCCCCCTCTAGTGGAATGCCTTCACATTTGATATGTGACTCAGAGGTTTCTCTGTGGACACCATTTCTTTGAATTAAATCTTTAGGTTCAATTGTTCAACATGTTTTGTGGAAAAATAAACAAACTGGCCATGAGAACTGAAGATCATGAAACACAAATCCATCATCTGTACAGTTTAACCAGTCTGAGGGAATTTGTTTAGTCCCTGTGCCCGAGCTGAATTTTTAGATCAAGGGGTCCTTTCCTTAGTCCAGCTGTTTTAACCACAGGAACCAGGAGCCAAAAAGAGTTCTGTGGGAGAAATCTCCACCCACAGAAGGCCCCTTGTGGGGGTATGGAGGTGGTACTTTTGAGAGTAAGCAAAACATAAAACTGAACATTATTTTCCATCTTTCAGTAGCAGTCATTTCAGGTTTTTAATTCACAGTAACTTATTGTCTGTTATCATTAAGTTTGATCATTTGAACAGCTGTTATTGTTTGCAAAAGACATTCAAACGGAGATATTATTTGGAAAGCTCTGATATGAAAGCGAAGATATCACCCAGATTGGGACAATCAGAGTACAGAAACAGGCTCTAAGTTTCCTAGCAATTACTGTATGTTCCAAAAGAAATAAAAAACACTTCCTGAGGAAATGTGTGACATTAACTAACTTTGTTTTTCTATTGCAAAGTAAAAGACTGAGAAGGCTGACATGGTTTGAGTCTAGGAAGTCTAGGAAGAGAAGAGACATCAATAGTAGCAAAAACTGAAGTTAAGCGATAAGATGCAATCTGGTTAATCTGGCCTTTTCACAGTGGTTACTGAAGCTCAAATGTTTACAGGCTGCTCAAACAGCACTGCAGGACATGACTGTATCAATGATCAACAACAAAGGCACAAGTGGATAATATAACATTTTTTATAGCAATTATTCTCAAAAGATACAAATAAATCTAATTAAAATGTGTAACATTGGCAGATGTGTGTAAAAGACTTGCTTTCTTGTTTGTATGCTGCAGGGCTGTTTTGACTTAGACTTAACTTTATTAATGTGGTTTATGATAACATAGATGTATTTTTGAGTGATTAACATTATCATCCTAATGTTTCATAGCAGTTTTGATTTTATGACACAAGTATAAATGATCCTATTACTATAAAAGTGCGTAAGATAAGCACATTTTTAACTTAGTACAGATAATTTTCTGGTTTAATTGTCTATTTAGGCTCAGCTTGGCAATGCTTAAACTCCAGCAAGCACAGACAGGGTGGAGCGACACTGCAAATGATTTCATTTGCCTAATCTACCCTAAAGCTTTTGGTTGTAGTGCAGTGGGGGTGGTTCACAAGGTTGGGGAGGGATTAGGGGGGGTCTGTTAAGTTCTAGGTGTGTTGGTCACTATGCACCTTATTATGCTGCAACATATTCCATATAAAACATTATCAGCTGGTATTTAGTGACTTATTTATATAAGCATTTTTAGTTTTCTTTTTTTTATTTAAACCTGACATAAAAAGAGTAAAGCAGACACACTATTTAAAATAGTTCAGGTATGAATCTCTGTTATAGAACTGTGCCTGCTGGTGACTAATCACACAGACAGACATTTCAACGTACAGCCAGACACTGTTGCATTATACCCACAAGTGACCTCAGCCACACTAGTTTATGGTAGCACACCGTGTCTGTGAGAGTGACATCATACACATGACTTGTATCCAGGTGTTTCATTGCTGGTATTTGGGTTTCTTCCTTCAGGCTATTATGACTGCAGAGATTTTCAGCAAGGATTGCAGAATATCTGTATGACTTTGGCTAGGAATGGTTCTAGAAAAAACATCAGGTTAGATTGGTTAAAAAGTTATTGTTATTTTTCAGAATCTCCTTTTCTCTCATCAATGTACCTAGCTTTAAAAAATTTCTGGGTGGTTAGCCTGGAAACCAGACTTTCTATAAGGATGGGAATAGTCTGTAACACCACGTTCAAGAAAATCTGTTAAATTATGACCGAGTTTAATTTAAATTAAACTCTATTAAAAACTATATAATGAATTTGGTCATGCATTTATTTTCAGAATCAAAACTGAAATTCCTAGTTTAAAATGACAGCAATAAAGCAGTAATATTCTAACACAATTAATCATATGACAGATATGATTAAGTTAGCTTAAAGCCATGCCAAGCACTGCCAAGCATACTGTATGTAACCATTTTTATGAAAACAAGCTAAATTCAGTGTTGAGTTTAACAATTGGGAACTTCATAAAAACAAAACAGCAGTGAATTGACCCCAAAACAAAAATATGCCAATCAATCACTTCTTATGCATTAAAATGACTTAAATATAAATCTACCCCCTTGCCTCATTTAGTTTTCAGGGCTCTAGGAAGATGTAAATTCACTCTAATTCACCCTCCCCGTAGCCATTTCCCTTGTGACTTTTGTCATTCTCATTTGCTCGGAAGTTAAGGCACAAACACTGAATGGAAGCACAGGGACCTCCATCTATTTCCTGTACGCTTGAACCTGTTCAGGGTCTCAGGGGAATGAGGGCTACCCAAATTACCAGTGTGCATGAACAGGGTACACTCTGGACTAGTTGTTTGCCCATCACAGGGCCAATTCTGACACAAATAATGTCATGGTTTGGACACTGGGGGCCAAATCTACTAAGATCTTAATTTGCGTGTACTAACTAGCGTGTGGGATCTAGAATTTAGCGTGTGGGGTGGGACCATGGTTAGTATGCGATTTAGTAAGATTGCTCACGCAAAGGACTGCAGGTGCAAAGTGTCGGAGACACGCCTATTTAAATGAGGATTTAGCGTGTGTCATGGTTTGCATCATGAC
>JBAMHV010000018.1:14821833-14839802 GCA_037177535.1 Pseudomugil gertrudae
ACTTTTTATCTCATAATTTTGACTTTTTATCTCAAAATTTCGACTTTTTTATCTCATAATTTTGACTTTTTATCTCATAATTTTGACTTTTTATCTCATAATTTTGACTTTTTATCTCAAAATTTTGACTTTATCTCATAATTCTGACTTAATATAATCTTCTTTTTTTATTTCGATGGCGGAAATAGGCTTCCATACAACTGCCTCTGCTGCAATAGAGATTGCTTTTATTTTGAAAATAACCTTACCGGAAGTCCATGTAAACATGTCTCTTTGGAGTTTGACAAAGCAGCGGCAAACCTGCGTGTGCTGGTTTTGAGTCACAGCATGCAGTCAAAGTATGTGCCAGCGATGAAATCACAGCAGGGTGGTTTTCTTTCTGTCTGAAGTTGCTTTATGACAGCGGACTGGAACCTTGTTAGCTGGCTCACGAACTACCTTGACCGTGTGCAGTGGAAATGATCGGTAAGTACGCAATTTCAACCTTACGTCGATTAATGTAAAGGTTATTGTTAACTATTGTCAGTAGCAAGTCGGAAATAGTGAGCTTAACCACGTCAAACTTTTCGGTACCAGTTTTTTGTTTAAATTTTTCTCGTGTATATATGTATATACATATATACACATTTGTGTATATGTACAAAATGACTAAGATTGCCGTGAACGACACAGTTGCAAAACACATGTTTCTTGTTTTTAGTACATCCGCTAAATAACCAAATGACAAACAAAAATAATGGGAAGTTATGGCTTGGATGGAAGTTTGTTTTAAAACAATGAAGTGTTTGCAAACCTGTGACATATTTCCACAAGTCTAATGCCAGTAACTTGTCACCAATTTTACCAGTTTACCATCATCCTGTGTGTCAGAATAGCTCATAAAAGATATTCCCCATCAGGGTGGACCATTGTGAAGACTAAATCTGTGAAGCGTTTAAATAAAAGTTCATAGAAATGAGCCAAATCAAAGTCATTAAGCGTAAAAATAGAAGCACTTGTACCAATTGAAAAGGTGAAAGAAATATAATGGTTTAAAAAAAAGCCTCTAATCCATTTATCGTCCATGGAAGAGTGCCAGCATCTAAATAGGAAGGTAATCTCTGATAAAAGTGCTGCAGGTCTGCTGGGGAACAGAAATCAGACACATATTCTTGGAAATACTTTCGTTTGTTTGTAAGTGTACTTGTGAACCACTTCCACATTGAAAGTAGCATATGTTAAAATGTTTTTCTGCTAAAAAATAAAAATACACTTGCAGTATTTTGATGTTCAAGTTGCTTTTAGTCACATCAAAGCAACCTCCTCATTGACAGGTATGAGGCCAAACTTGTTTGTTCTTTATCTTGGAGAGTCTCCGAGTGCTTCTCTAATATGTCACCTCTGAACTTGCACGCCTTCGTCAAGCCTAAACTTCATGATGCTGTTGTAGGCTACATAAGTTTACAGGATTTCTTCAGTTTACACACATTCATGACAACTGCATTTCATTAAATACTCGATGTGTATCAGGGCTTGACGTATGTGACACATTTCTGCAGGTAATTGGGAACATATTGGAACACAAGGTTTTCTAAATTAGAGGGTTGAAGGGATATAAATGACTTAAACAAGTGTGTTTTTCATCCTGTGGCACAGCAGGGCGGTTAGTTAGAGGCCGGAATGGCCTGAAGATAGAGAGAGAGCGAAAGCTTGTTGAAGGTAAAGGAAAACAAGACAAAGACGCAAGGAAAGGATGACATGAGAAAAAAGTTTTGTGTTAAAAGAGGGTGAATGAGCAGAAAAAACGGTAAATGACATTAAAGGACAGTTTTACTCTGCAGCTCCTTGGATGTTGCCTGTAGCTGCCACTAATGGAAGTCAGATGTTTAGTCTTCCTCTGCCTGGAAAGAAAAAAACAAAACAAGGGCATGTTTGGTATGTAGATTGATCTGAGAGTCACTCTTCCCTAAGATTATACATAAATGTGGACTTTTTGACAGATGGTTCAATGAGCAACAAGCTGGTTATAAAACAAAACAAACAAGAAGAATAAAAAATGGATTTTTATAACAATGTGTTAAACCTAAATATAAATAAGAGTGACTCTAATAAAAGCTGGTCTCTCAATTTTTGAAGGATATTTTTTAAACTTTGATTAAATATGATTTGCATTAAATCACAGCTTTTTTTGTTTGAATGAGATTAATTATCATATGCATGAAAATAAATCAAACCAGGACAAAATCAAACTCAGTTACTGTAACTTGTAGTTTTGATCCTGTTAATGAGAGAAGTGGTTTACTGCACCAGTGATCAAACCCTTCACATCTGCTATGTGTGTGTATTAAGTTTGTGTTTTTAAATACATGTCTTGCAGTGTGTGTAGGACTGCTTCTAACTCAGCTTTGATGATTCAGCTTCGCCCATAGCAAGCTGATGCTTTGTTTTACCAAAGTGATTACTAACTTTACTTTTGCGTCAGACATGCCTAACCCCCATACATTGTCCGGGAATATTTCATTAGTCATATTCAACTAATGAAACTGTTGAGCAATTGCTGCAGCTTCACAGTGATTGATTACGTAGAGCAATGTTGGAGTTCGTGCTGGCTTTTTGGGACAGCTAAGCAATGCATTTTAAATACTCTACCACATTTATTTTGTAAAATGTAACTAGATTTACTAATTATATGGTGAATGTTAGAAAGAGCTCTCACAAAGCTCTCAATATACTGGTCGCTCTATGTCTGGTCATAAGCTGTTGGTTGTAACCGAAAGATCGAGATCCTGAGTACAGGCGGCCAAAATAAGTTTCCTTCGCAGGGTGGCCAGTTTCTCCCTTAGAGATGGGGTGAGAGGGTCAGCCATCTGAGAAATACTGAGAGTAGAGCTGCTGATCCAGATCGACAGGAGCCAGATGAGGTGGCTCGGGCATCTGGTTAGGATGCCTACCGGACACTTTCCTGGCGAGGTGTTCCGGGCATGTCCCTGCGAGAGGAAGCCCTGAGGAGACCCAGGACACGCTGGACTGATTACATCTCGTGGCTGGGAACACCTCGGGATCCCCCCACAATGAGCTGATAAATGTGGCTGGGGAGAGGGAAGTCTTAGGCTGTGAGCCCCACGACCCGACTTGGATGGATGGAGTTTAAATGTGCTTTTTGTCTGTTTTCTCGCCAGTGTGTATGCGGTTTATGTGATGGCAGACCTCCCATCTGGACTGCTGGAGGCATGTGTCGTGGTTGGAGCACCTAGCGACAAGCTTCGAGAAATTCAAGTACATGTACACACTGACACACTGGCAATAGTATTACACTTCTTTATAATATGCAAAGCAACAGATGATGACTTTGTTCTAATATAGATTCATTTTATAGATTATTGCTATGCGAGTCAGATATGACACTCTTCTTACTAGTCATGGATTCACTCATTTATACATTGGCTGCTTTTTAAAATTAATTTCAATGGTGAGGAATCATTGTTTATCACAAAACCATCTGGTTTGTTAACCAGGGTAATAGTCTTTTAAATATTTCCAAGTACTTACATTTGAGTTCCGACAGTCAGCACCAGTATGAGGAGTAATAAATCCCATTACAGTTCACCAGTAAGGAGTGAGAATTACAATGCCATGAGTGAATGTTAATTGTGTGCTCATTCTGCAGCTATCCTCTGTGTAAGACTAGAAACTGTCAAACTCTTCATAAATAAGGAGGATAATGTGGTTTTTGGTGGATTCTATTCACAGCTGTTACAAAGCACTGATAAGCGTAAAATCAGCTCTTCTGTGATTGAGATAAAACCAAATTTGCATTTTAATATATGGTGCAAGTAAAGACTACAGTATGTATTTTTGAAGAAATTGGCACATCAATTCCACTGATTAACCTCTTTGCAGGAACGTGGTAGTTTTGACAGTCCTGGTTTTTTCACACTGTCTGGTTATGTAGTTTCAGAACAGTTTTATGAATGCCAGATACTCAAAAAACATCTTTGTCTACTACTGCTCATGCAGCCCTGCTTACATGTGTTACATCATATACAGTCTGAGGTTACAGGTGTTGAAAGTAAAGCAAATTAAAAAAAACAAAAACAGGATGCCTCCAAAGTGCTTCACAGCAAAAATGTACTATCACTAAATAAAATCTGGAAATGAGGAAGCTGTGATTCTAAGGTGTGAATGCATCAGACCAGTTGTTTTCATTTTGTACTGCTTTTACGACACAACACAGAAGTGCAATCTGTGATATCTGCAATCTTTTTTTTTTAGCATTTTCAGGGCAAGTCACATGAGCTCCCTGTACTGGAAGCTGAGGTACTGCAGGTTCATGCCCCGCCCTTTGTTTCCAGGGAGACTAACTCAAGCCAGGCTATTGGTCCAGCTTTCAGTCGTGTCCAGAGGAGGAGGAGCTTCATCAAAAAGGTATATCTTATTTATTTGTCTTATTTTTTATTTATATGTTTTGTTTAGCATGATAAAGTTCTGTTTTGTGGGCGATTCTTACATGCATGATTCCTTGGTGAGTGTACGTGTGCTAATGCAATAAAGATCATGATAGTGTATCTTTTTGAGACATGCTGCATTGTGTTGTTTTTTAGCAGAAAAAGCGAGCTAAAGACACAGAAACTAATGGAGAATCAAGCAACCATGTTGAGGTGTCATCAACAACAGTGGACATCAGTGTTCCAAAGGATCTGGATCTCATTGCTTTGCCGCAGCTCTGTTTTCCCGGTACTGTGGCTTCCACTTGTCGATCTTAATGGAAACAAAATGTAGTGAATCATGGGAGGCTATTTGCCTCATTTGTTTTACACAGTCTGTTAAGGTTAAAATGACTGTGTCTGGAAGCGACTGTGTCTGGATAAACCTTTGTTCACCTTAGTTAATGCATTCCATTCCATCACGTTGCCGCCTAGCTATCAGCAGGTAACTGAATCCCTTAGTTTTTGTGTTATGCTCTCTGATTATGATTGGTATGCACTACCTTTTATGCTTTTGAGAAATGTCTTTTGTTGTCATAACAACTTGAATATCTTGAACATGCTGGTTTTGGTGGCGTATATTTGGAATATTGTTCTTTTTTTTTTTACTAGGTGGTCTTGAGTTATGCAGTGAGCAGAAAGAAGACAGTTATCACTTCCTCATTTTTACTGACTTATTTGGCAACCGAACCCATGGAGTTGTTGTGCAGTACTATAGAGCAGTACAGGTACACACATACAGTTAAAACATTTGGGTTTAAAAGTAAATAATTCAGTCTAATGTTTCTCATTAGATTTCTATTTTCAGTCCTGCCAGGAGGTTCAAAATGGCCACAGATGGAAATCTCGTCACTTTGTACCCTTTGCTGTGTGCATCATCTCTAAGTTCCCCTACTATAATGCCTTGAAAGACTGCTTGTCATGGTAATAATTTATCCTAAATGCTTATAAATAACCATGATATGTTGGATGACAAATGAATCTGAACCTCTTTGACTGTCTCAGTTTGGTGGTCCAGTTGCGGACGACACGACAATCTGACTTTGAGGAAATAGTCAAGGAGTTTTCTGCCAAGCTTTCCCTGGTACCCTTACCCCCTCCTGGACAGCTACATGTGGTCAGACCTCATAGTTTTTTTTCTCCATCACATAACTCGACTGTTAATTGATTGATCTTAACAGTAAAATGCATTTCTGTATGTCAGTCTTTCAGTCTTCGTCCTCTTCAAGTGGTTCTCCCATCCAGAGAGAATCACGATAGCCCTGTTATTGACCTCGACCTTCATCTACCACTCCTCTGTTTCACTCACACAACACTGCTCCAGGTAATTACACAATGCAAAGACGGTTGTTAATCATAAAAAGAAAAAAATCTTGAAGGTAATTATTCAAATGTATCTTCTCTGCTCCAGGTGCTCTCCTGCCTCCTCCAGGAGCAGAGGATGGTCTTCTTCTCCTCTGATTGGTCCAGACTCACTCTGATCGCTGAGAGTCTCCTACTGTACCTGCAGGTTAGATCAGCGTAAATGGTGTTGCTGTTACTATGAAAGAATATTCAATAACCTGCTAATCGGTGTTGCTCTGATATTTTTGTCAGCCCTTATCCTGGCAGCAGCCTTATGTTCCTGTGCTGGCAAGAGGAATGTTAGACTTCCTTATGGCGCCTACTGCTTTCCTAATGGGCTGTCATATAAGTCATTTTGAAGAGGTTGCTGCGGTGAGTATAATAGTATAGTTAAAACTGTTTAAGGAAGTTGTTTTAAAATATATTATACAGGACTGAAAATTTTGCTGCTGAAGATGAGAGGAGCAATATTTTGTTTAGGTTTTATCAGGATTTGTAGTGTTTGTTAGACCACAATGATTGGCTTTAGTTGTTCGAGAATAGGTCCAAATAAGTTTACTTCACAGTGTCTATTTCTCAGAGAACCCATGGTTTTAACCATATAGTCAACATGACACATCAAGCTTAGATGTGAAGCGAGTAATTTAATAGTCTTATTGTTATTGTCCAGGCTGAACTTACATATATATTCAACGATAACAGTTTTATTCAGTGTCTCACAGAGGCTGTGTTCACATGTATTACAATAGCTTTGTGTTGTTCAGACTGAGCCCTTCTCTTTTAGACAATGTTGTAATGAATCAAATCCATTGTACTAACAATGCTGAATATCTTTCTTTGTCTATAGGAGACAGAGGACCTAATCCTTGTTAATGTTGATGATGGCATCATTCAGCCAGTGTGGTCTGAAGAAATGGACCTACCTGGCATCCCTCTGGCTGCTGCAGAAAGCTTTACATCAAGGTAAACACAAATTAAAAAGACAATATTCAACTTCATGTTAGTTTGAATTTAATAAAGAATTTAAAGATTTTAAAATGATATAAGCTGTTTGTAACCGAGAGGCTTTATTGTTTGCGATTGTTGGTTTGTTTAAGAGATTTTTCAAATGACTGTATTGCATTGCGTCCTCTTTAAACAGTACTCTGTAAAGCATAAGAGACTGAGCTGTAGTTCTTCAAATGGAATATATGATTGCTTGTTGGAGCTTCCTTTATGGTATTTTTTTCTATTCAGCATAAACTTTTTACAGGTCTATATTGCAGGAATCCTAAATAATCATGTGGCCTGTCTTTCTAGGAAGCTTTAGTTTTCTTTTTCAGCCATTCAACAAATGTAGTTTGTTACAGTAGTTACAATTCATTGTACAACATGTATGATCATTATTCTGGACAGTTCTTATCTGGCAACTCTTGACCCAGCCTCTTTAGGAAGCACTTGTTTAAAACAAAAAAGTTTTATTTAACTTTAAAAGGATAACAGGCCAATAGCATGAACTTTGTCAGTCAAAATAGCTTTATCACAAACAGAATGGGGGATGTGCATTGTCTTGTTCCTTCCTTTAACAGTACAGCAATATTTACATGTGAATCAGTCACAAAAAGAAAAAAAAAAACAGGCTGATGCCACAAAATAAGAGTAAGTCAGAGTATAAAATAATTGAAAAAATAAAGATAAAGAGCATATTAACCCTTTTTGAGACAACAACTGTGTCCTGTATCCATGTTAAGCATAATCTACCTTTTATCTTTATATTTGGGTGACTCTTTATCAGTTATCTCTTGTCCATCCATCCATTTTTAACCGCTTGTTCCCAGAGCGGGGTCGCGGGGGGGCTGGAGCCTATCCCAGCTGCCTACGGGTGAAAGGCGGGTTACACCCTGGACAGGTCGCCAGTCCATCCAGGGTTATCTCTTGTAATAGGACTTAATGTGGTTTCCTAGCAGTGGTCCTCCAGGTACTTCAATACAATGTGGAAGGATCTATGTAATTTAAAATGATGACCAAATTTTATAGAAAATTTTAGTCTTTCATTTAGACCTCTGTCAAGTATTCCAACCGGCAGCAATCCTCTCCTGTCATCCAGCTGTTGTTGGTTTGCTATCTATCCATTTTAGTGGTATATTTTCTCTTGCACAGAAAGTAAGGAAACACAGATTTTTTTTTTGTAAATGTAAATAATTTTTTCATTTAAATAAAAATAAAAATAAAAATATCAATTAATATATTTAAATGTCCAAAATATCCTACTTAAACTTAGGATCTCAGTTCAGATTTGTTGTGATCCTGTTTGTCTAAAATGTCTATAGATAGTGATGTAATCTATAGTTTACAATAGGTAGTTTTCCACAATATGTAATAATAAGCTCCACTTTTATGCAGCTGTATGAAATAATGTTGTACGAGAAATCTTTTTGACCCATTTAGGAAGAATTAAACCTGAAATGGGTCTTAATTTAAATAAATTCTACCATATAAATGCTGAAATCAAATGAAATAAGTCTGGATTTAATAAAAGCCTTCTTAAAGGATACCACATTATATGCTGCTTACATTCTTGGTATGTGTTTCCAGGGCAGAGTGCCTCCAGTTTCACTACGACTTGGAGTCGTGCCACCTGGGAGCGGGTACTGATGTTAATGCCCTTCGATCCCAGCGCAGAGAATGGCAGAGGCAGCTTAACTCGCAGATACAAAACATCACCCTGGAACTGGTGGTTAACATCTTCAAGTAAGAATCCCAAATGCCCTGAAAAATAGACCTGGGACTATTTCAGTAACACAAACATCCTTTCAGCTAAAGTTACAGTGGTGAATTAAACTACAAAAAAAAAAAAATCTCATGCTGATTGCTGAATCTTCCCTAAACAGTGGTTGTCTCTCTTAATGTTGTTTCTGTTTGTTGTAGTCACAGCCCTATGCCTTTATAACATTAATGTAAAGTTAAACATTTTGCTTTATTAGTTTATAGTTGCATAGTTATTGTATTAGGATATTATCTTTGGCAATTCAAACTTGGACTTTGAAGTTTAACATGTGCAAGGACCATATTTTAGTCACAAGGAGTTTTACTGTTATCATCTTATTTTATACTGATGTATCATTATCCCAAATCTGGCTCTGCCAAAGGACGGGTAAGCAGTTTAAAATGGCAAAAAAATATATAACTTGCACATTTTAAAAGTGTGCATAATAGTATTCCCTTTAAGCAAGTAAAAAAATAAAACATTTTTAATATTGACTAGAAATGGTCATATATTCAACAGGGAATTATAGTGGTAACTGGTGTAGTGTGCTCTGTGCCATAATATTGTGACAACATTTTAAATCATCATGGTGGCATCCTTTGAGGAACACTTGAAAAAGGTTCATGCTCAGGATGATTTTCTTTCCATCACCCCTGAAGACAGATTTAACCATGTTTTCTCCCTCTACCCCTTTAATTTTCTGCTTTGTCAGAGGGGTCCAGGACTTTCTCAACCATGAGCACAGAGTTTTTAACAGTGAGGAATTCTTGAGGACGAGGGAGCCGGCAGACCAGTTGTTTTACAAGAAGGTAAAGTCAGACATCTTCAAATTAGGATGCAACTTGCTAGCATACACAGAAACTCATGACTATGTTTCTCTGTCTTGTTGCCGTAGGTGTTAGAAACGCATATCTTTCACTCATTCCTGCGAGACAGGCTGAACAGGAAACGCGACTCCTTCAGCTGCTTGGAGCTAAACTTGCGTAACCATTCACACAGGTATGATGTCACAGCTGAAGCAAAGGTAAACTGACAGCAAGTAAAGAAAGTTCACAACAAATAAAGTTTTTTTTCCACAATAAATTAAATTTACACCCTTGTTGATAAATAACCATCCTATGATCAACAATTGGTTTGAATCCTCTTTTTTTTCAAATACTATGTGTGCATGTGTGTCGTCATGTTAATATTAAGCACAGCAGTCAACATATCCTAATAAAAGTGGTTTCTTTTTCACTGTCCGCCACAAACACAATGATAAAACCTCTTGATTCAAATCGTAGGCATCGTGTTATGACAGAATCTCCCCGTCGTCCACCAATGTCTGTGTTGTCCAAGACTGGCTACAGGAGCTACACCAGTCCTGCCCAGAGACTGAGCAAAAGATTGGGAGCCAGTCTGCCAAATCTAGAGCAGCCTTCCAGTGACACTACAGCCTTTACATTCGTCAACTTCAACAGGCCGCAGTCGCTTAGGAAGATGACTCCTGATAGTGGTCAGTGTCACTGAAGGAAAACTGGAAGTTATTTAAGTGTGACTTTATTTGTAATGTTTTTTCCCTCCTTCCAGGGTTAAAGTCTCCAAAGTTACCTGTGAAAGTTTTCCGTCTCCCTGAGTTCCCACCACCACTGGCCTATTGTTATGTCCAGAACTATTATTCTGACATGGTTGCGTCACTGGGGAAGGCTATCAATGATACACCATCTGATGAATCGGCCCTGTTGGCCAGGTATAAAGAATGGCCTTATTGTACATAAATATAGTCTATATAAAGTTATTTCTTTCTATTAATAGTTATGTGGTATATTTGTGGCACAATAACTGAACAAAACTGTTTGAATTGGCAAGCTTGCAGTTAAATAATGTGTCTAAAACATGGATTTTAGGGTTTAGTTTGGCATTTTTTCATATTTCCTTTTTTAAAATTTAATTATACTGAATAAACTGATTGTTTCACATTGGCTTTTGCAGACTATTTATATCCTACGTGAGTCAACAGACCCACAAGTGATAAAATCAGCTTGGGGATGTTTGTAAGTGTTATCCATCCATCTCTCTTTCCAGGTACCATTACCTCCGTGGTTTGGTAAACACGGTCTCCAACAAGCGTCTTGATGCATTAGAGGATTTCCAGAGTCTTTACAAGACGGATGCAGAAATCTTCCCTTCTCAGATGGTTAAGTCTTTGGTTGACTCCCTGCCAGAAGTTGAGCGATTACAGGTCAGACATCATGAATGACTTCAAACTTATCGTCTGTTTAAGTAGTTACCTTTTTTTCTTTGACTTAAACTGAAACTGGCCTTAGTCCAGAAACAAAGGACAGCAGTTTTAATAATCGCCATCTTACTTCGGTCAACAAACTGGGCCGGAAGGGAGCCGAATGAGCACTTGAACCGTCACAGTCAGCAGTACTATAATAACAAAAGTTGAAATCTACTCCCGCAGGCAGACAAACGACCAGAGCTCAAACGCCTTATCAGTCGAGTTAAAAGGGACCAGGAGCGAGAACGTGCAAGCCGGAGCAACGGGCAAGAGGAAGGCACTGTGAAGCGCTTCCAGCTGCCAAACAAATACATGCAGCTGGATGAGTTTGTGAAATGTGTTCAGGAGTCTGGCATTGTAAAAGACCAAGGAACCATTCATAAACTCTTTGATGCTCTAACTGTGGGTAAGTAATGTATGTTACAGAAGTATAGGTGCATGTGTGGATGCTTAATACGCATCTGTTCCAATGAATTTAAGCAAACTAATTAAAAAAACGACTTGCTGTTGTAGCTCAGACTGCTTTAAAGAGCTCCTTTCATAAACTCTGAAGTGTTGTATTTGTTGGACTGACTGGTTTACCATACACAAACACTCATGTACATGAAGATTTCCACTACACACACACAAACACACCTCCTTGCTTTTTCCTGGCAGCTATTTATTCATCGAGTTAATCACTAACTCCCTGCCTCCGAAGTTATTATCATACACCATTTACAACATAACCAGGGTTTCACATGACCTTTGTTCAAGATGGAGCAGGAACCCTTAACATTAGGTATTTCACATTCATTAAAAAAAAGTTTACACACATGAAAAATGTGAAATATGCATTTACCCACCAAACAGAAATCCCCCTGAGTCAATGAATTGATGAAGTTTCCCAAGCATGTAAACAAAGTCTGCAAATATTTCCACCCCTGTGACTGTTTTCCCCCATCACAGGTCATTCAGAGTTTAGAGTTTCTCTATACCAAGGTGACCAATTGCAGAGGTATCCTTCCACCATAAATATGTTTAAAAATCCTGTGTATGTATCTAATTCCTGGCACATATTTACTAGCTTTCAGGTTTAGGTGTGAAAAGGTAGCTTGTCAGTTTGATGACTGTAATTCTAAAGGTATTTTCTCTATGGGATGTGGGTTGGGTGTGTAGGTGCACACTGACATTGTATTATTGTTGCATAGTAAGGAAGACGGCCTCTAACTGCTCACTCTGCAGGCACATTTTCCAGCTTGAAAACGTAGTGTTAGCTCTATCAACAGCTAGATGTCTGTATGTGTCCGTGAGAGAAGTGGAGTTATTCAGTCAGCCATTTCAAGCCAAAACAATACTGAAATACAGGTTTTTGAAGTCTGTGTCACGAACCATGTGGCTCAGCTGAAATTTTTTTTTTGTTCATTTTAATACATTTGTTTGCAGGTCATCAGAAGCAGGTTGGTCCTGACTTGTTCAGGGTGTTTTATACCATCTGGAAGGAAACTGAGGCTGAGGCTCAAGAGGTGTGTATTACAAACCGTGTACTGGTCAAAACACCTGCAGGTAGAACAGAAGTAATAGCTGATGACAAGTGTGTCTTGATGTAAACAAGAACGCTTGTGTCTCATCAAGTAATAATTTTAAAATTAATTTTAAGAGATGAATGATTACAAATTGACAGATTACGTTTACTGATTGATTTTTTATGACTGTTCTTTTATTTTGTACGGTATCCTTGGGTGTCCAGAAAGGCGCCTCTAAATAAAATGTATTATTATATTATGTTTACTGCACTAAATGTTTCTCTCAGCTACTGTGTTCTTCTGCTCTGCACAAAGCATTACAGCAGGGTTTTGTATCATTTCCAGGTGTGTCTGCCAGCATCTGTGTTGGAGCACATAGAGTCCAGTGAATATGTCTTCAAGCTGTCATCCTCAGTTAAGACAAGCCGCGGCGTGGGGAAGATCGCCATGACTCAACGAAGGCTCTTCCTGCTTACCGATGGGCGACCCGGATATGTAGAGGTGGCACAGTTCAGAGATTTAGAGGTAAGATGAAAAGGATCAAAAGTAAACAATGTTTTTAATGTGGTTGCATCTAAATAATCAGAGACATAAATAAAACGCACAGTAACCATTTTAATAGTAACCTGCAGGAGATACCATGCTGTTGTAATTCTTTGTAGGAAGTTAAGGTGTCGTCGGCTCCTTTACTTCTCCTGAGAATCCCCAGTCTGAAGCTGCGTGTTCGTGGAAGGAAGGAGGCATTTGAGGCCAATTTGAAAACGGAAACTGAGCTTTGGAACCTGATGGTGAAAGAGATGTGGGCCGGGCGGCTAATAGCTGACCAACACAAGGTAAAACTATAAAGGATGGTGGTTGACTGTGCGTGATGTTACAAAGTAGAAAGGGGAAGGGCATGATCGGTAAGTCATGCAAAAGCTCATTTAGCAGGTTATCGTGCATCTTTATTACTCACACGCTGTTTTCATGTCAGCAACCGTGCACCAGATCTCATGAACCTCTGTGACCTTTACGGGTGTGGCGGAAATCCCATGTGGGGACATGAATGCTACTACACGAACACAAACAGAGGGTTTCCCATGTAAAAATCAAGCCATGCAACTGTATCCTGTCTGTCTCTCACTTCTCTTCTCTTTTCCTCCTGCGGTTTCACTCTTTGCTTTATTTAATTTTCCTATCGTCTCAGTTCCCCTCATATGATCTCTGCACAGTCAGCAACTATATTACTATTACACATTTCTTTTTTAGTTTTTTAGGGATGCACGATATTTAATTTTTGGCTGATATTTTACAACCCATTTAAACCATTACCAATACAATTCAGATTTTTGCTTTCCAACTTTTCCTCATCAAAAAGTTTAGTATGAAACCCTATCTCACCTCAAGGTAAAAACCCAAAGTTAGCCTATTTCTGTGGTTTCATGTGTCCTGCTTTGAGAAGATAAATGTTCAAATGTTTTAGCACTTCTTAATGAACATGCCTGCCTTTACTAAGAAACGTGTCTCTTTAGGATCCCCAGTACATGCAGCAGGCTCTGACCCACGCCCTGTTGATGGATGCTGTAGTGGGAAGCCTTCAGAGCAGTAAAGCCATTTATGCAGCTTCAAAATTGGCTCACTTTGATCGGATCAAGATGGAAGGTGGGGTAAATTATAACATGATCTATGTCTTATCATCACTGTTTCTTTTAGGTCAGTTTTGCTTTTGGTATTAAATGTTCTGATTCCTATTTGACACCTTTTTGGCAAAATCTTAGACTGCTCTGAGACATTTATGGATCTTTGGAATTTTTTCACTCTACATTTGTGGACTCATCTTGTGTTGAAGGTTAATTACTTTTTCCACTTGCTTCTCAAGGACTCTGATCTTATACAGAAAGATATTGGACAGGGGAGGCAGATGGTTTGGGAGAAGTCAGCTTTCTGGAAAGAAAACATTGTTAACAA
Organism: Pseudomugil gertrudae; assembly: GCA_037177535.1. NCBI lineage: Eukaryota > Metazoa > Chordata > Actinopteri > Atheriniformes > Pseudomugilidae > Pseudomugil > Pseudomugil gertrudae. The sequence goes on from JBAMHV010000018.1 coordinate 14,836,102, forward strand.
GAGAAGTGACTTAGTTATTTGAATTAAAGGATACTGAATGGGATGTAAAGTAGTACAATAGAGCCATAGAGTGAGTGGAAAAACCTCAATGGGGAAGGAGAAAGAATCGTGTGATACTCCTTGTAAGAGTACAATAATGTAAAGCCACGATATTCAACAGACGCATTATTTATTCTGTTTTGTATTTATAGTTACAATGATGATTCCCACGACAACCTCGGAGACACTGAAGCACAAAATAAACCCTTCACTGGAACTTACTGCAACACATGCTGTGGATGAGCTTCTTTACACACCAGGTACACACTAACATAGCTTTCCTCTGTTTGCCCTGTAACCAAACGGTTCCTTTGGTATTGTTATTAATGCTGTAATAAGGTGTCAGCTTTCTCTGCTTTCTGATAGGTCATTGTGGGAGTCAGTAATCCCATTGGCTGGTTGAAACTACAGAGCAATTTCACAATTTAAAGTTTCACTCAGTCACTCATCCGCACACCAATTAATGATCATGAAGGTACCTGTTAGTATATTGCTGCCTGCCCCTCTACAAACAAAATACTGTGCATAGTTTCTGAGCATCTCTTCCTCCTACTGGTTTCTCTACTGGAAAACCACCAGTGAGAAAGTGGAATAAAAAATGGGAAGGAAACCTCTTAAGGCTACTGTGACAAAAGGTAAATATGGAGTTAGTCCTTGACAAGTTGAGAAACAAAGAGAAAAGAGAAAAACATTAAAAGTTTTATTTTAATGGTTATTATTTCTGTAAACTTTTTATTTTTACCTATTTATTTTAGTCTACAAGAGCTGCTATCCTGCAGGTTTTAATTCAGTTCAAATTTGATTTAAAAGTGATAAAAGCAACATATGCACATTAAAATTGTAAAACATCTTTGATATACCAGTGTATAGCAGTGATCTACAAACACACACCTCATAATCTCATAAGGCGCTTTCTGACTGTAGGAACCTTTTTTTCTTAGATCCTTTTCTGGAATAGACCTGCTTTTTCACACATTCAGTCAGACAGGAACTGGGAACTGTGGCCCTCAGTTCCTACAACCATTTTAGTTCCTACTCTGGAGCAGGGTCTTTTTTAGGGTTCCATAGGAACTTATTTGACATAGGTGGTAACTCCACTCTTTAGCACTATAATATCTGATATGTTTACTCATAGGACATGGATATTTAAAAAGTTTGACTTATACATTGTGTCCTATGTCTGCGGCGCTGCGTTCTTCCTGCATGAAATGAAGAATCGCGGTCTGCTGCTGATTATTTTCCTCCTAGTTCTCCAAGCTCTTCCAGCCTCAATGTTTACCGCCTGATGTGATCGTCCATGATTAATAATCCCGTCATGCAGATAAATAACAGTTGCCTCCATGATCTTCATTGTTGCTCCTTTGTGGTGGTTTCTTGAGTCGGCGTGAGAGGACACGTCATTGGTTGCGTCACATCGATCCTTATCAAGGCCCCCGACTCGTGTGCGATTGCAAAGAGAAACGGTTCACGTGGGGAAGGCAGTTCTTAGAATGAAGATCGTGGTTAACTGTGTTCTTAGAAAGCACCTTAAGGTAGCTCTTAAGCCTCTTTTCAACAACGTCAACCATCCGCTGTTCAAAGGTCAAAGGATATAAGGATGGGACAAGGCCCAGGTTTTAGTCCTGACCATAGACTGTATAAGGTCCTGACCTTAGGAATTGTTAGAAGCCAGTATCAGAGGACCTTGAAATTTGCAAGTGATGTTTTTTTTTAGACATTTCTCCAAAACCTGACACAAATTATATTGATTCTTTACTAGCTTGTCAGGTTTTTCACAAGCTTATTAATGTTTTAATTTGAATCAAGAAAACCTCTAAAACCTGGAGGAGCTCTTGAGGATCAAGTTTTGCCATCTCTGCCTTTAACTATATATAATAAACTATGGTGTTCAAGTCAGAGTTGTTTGATATTGTGACCATAGTTTTGACTAGAGTTTAAGACATAGACGGTGACAGCTGCTGGTGATAAATTAAGATCAAATCTCTCTAAGTTTGGAGTGCTTTAGGCCCTTATCATTTGGAAGAGTAACAAAGCTCAGCACCTGGACAAGGACCGATACCCTGTCTATTCTGTTTCCATATTTTTTTGTATATTTTGTAACTATGCTACACAAAAACACTTTAAGTAATTTATATTGGACCTTAAGGCTTCAATCGGTATTCTCTTATTTGTCTTTTGGGTGGCAGAGTGCTGCATAACTTGGCAGGAAGGCTAAAAAAAGAACAACAAAGCTTTGGCCTTCATTAATATCAATCTGGGGCCACTTAGCTGCATGCTGGAAGCAAGACTGACCCCCACCACTCATGTACACTCATATTCAGTTGTCAGCACAGTGTCTCTATCACATCCTCCCCTTTAAGTTTTAAGTTTGGGGAATAGAACACATCCAGCTATTCAGGTCCTCCTTTCCTGCCCCTCTCTCACTCGGACTCCCTCTCCAGTATGAATATAGGTCACTGGATTGAGTTTCTGGCACTGGACCATCTCTCTCTCTGTCTCTCCTCACCACTCCCTGTTTTTCTTCCCTTCTTACTCCTCTGCTCCCTGTATGAAATACAGGATGTTACTTTTACTTTTTTCCCTTCTAACGGCAGTGTGTTTTCTTTTTTTCTAGTTGTGTATGCATAGTTTGGAAAAACTAACCGTTAAATGAAGCCTGGGTGGAGTCATACGCAGGAAAATAGTTTTAAAACTGTTGTCATTCAAACTGTTAGAGTATCACTTCAAAGTACTGCATAAGCACAAAGTAAAGGATTATTGGGTGAATGCTTTCAGGCATTCAACCTATTGTTTTTCCGTTTTTCATGTCAAAAGACATGAGCCGTTTCTTAGTACAGGGACGAGGAATGCTCTGAATGGTGGTAACACGCTTGGATGAGATGGCACGGCTGCCTACAGAGATCACATGACCTAAAGAGGTCACCTTCTCCTGCACATACTGCAACTTCTTCAGACTAGCTTTGTGTCCCTCTGCAGCTACATGTTTTAGCACAGCAACAGTAGCTATAGTTTCATCCCTGTCGGTAAAGGCAGTGGGCGGGGCTGATTGATAATTTCTAGGTGGCGCTGTTGCGCCATATTGCAATTTATCCACAGTTTTGGATTGATTACAGTTCAGGGCATGGCTATCATCATCTCTTTCATGTTTCGTGGCGATTGGACCAAAATTGAGGAAGTTATAGTGACTTATGATGTCATGGCGGCATATGGAAGATCGCCATGGCGGCACGGTCACGCCCTATGGCGTAGAGCCACCATGTTCACCAGGTATCTTCACCATGTTTTCTTATGTCCTAGCTCATTTGGACAGGATTGAGTTCATTTAGCCAAAATGATGGGTATCCAAGCAAAAACGTGACTTCCGGCCGCACACAAAGACACAAAGTCAGAGAAGAAACCATCAGAGACCATGCTGCTACCACATCATTCCAAGTTAATGGTTTTCTTACCGTTTGCTGAGAGAAATGCTGGAAATCTTCTGCTGCAGGTCACAACTTACTGAAGTTTGAAACTGGACTGAGTGTTGTCATGGAAGCCAGTTCAGATGTTTCCAGAAGCCCTTTAAAAGTCAGCATGAAGATGTTACCTGGTGACCATGTTTCTGGAGATGGTGATGACTGAATCTGACACTGAAACCAGTGTTGCCAGGTCTGCTTGTTATC
>JBAMHV010000018.1:14847484-14862312 GCA_037177535.1 Pseudomugil gertrudae
TAACTCAAAGTTCTTTAAAATCAGTGTCATGAGCCTTTCTATGTCACAGTGTGTGCTGTGTGTGCATTTCAGAGCACATGCAACACCTTTAAAAATGAGATATTTACCGAGGTTGCAAGATCATCAAAGCTCTCAGTTCTTTATGGCACGAGGAAATTTTTAGCTGTCAAATAAGGAGATCTTAACTGATTGCAGGGCTAAAACAATTTAGATTGAATAAATTAAAGAATTTGTCCTTTTTACTGAGCATGAGTCCCTGCATCACAAGGGAAACCAGACCTATTATGATAAGTAATAAATCAAACTAATCTGGTTATAAAATAATGCATATATATTTGTTTTAGTAGCATGACAGTTTATGCTTTCTGTTATTCTGTCTGCACTGCTTGTGCAGAGATCAAAGTGCGTTCTTGGAGAGCTGCTCACAGGCTAAATGTAGTTAAGGTTTTAATTATTTTTAAGCTTGTATTGTGCACATATGGTTCATAATTGCATGTTCCTAAAAACATTTCTGTTTAATCAAGCACAAACTACAAACTATTTCTGTCTCAAACAATTGCATACAAAAATAACAAAGTAAAATGTGATTTGATCTTACTGAATGATTAGAAGCAGACAAAATAAAATAGGTATGTAACTTTGTATCTTTGTGAAAATATAGTGGACATTTTACTTATTTGGAAAAGTTCATGTTACACTCATCATTAGCTGTATTTCACGAGGGCCACATTTACTGCTTCAAAATATATATGTTTGATCAGATCAATACTTTGAGACTTCACACTTTATATGAACTGATATGACTTTCCAGTAGTGGTATTTTCAGAGGTTCCTGACAGCAGGGTCACATAAGTTACACATGTTTCTATAAGTTATTAATTAGAGGTCTGAAGTTCAGAAAACTGAAAGTCTGACTATTTAGACTTCTGCTATATTGAAAAAAAGTATAATACCTAATTTGCTTTAACTTTTATTTTAAAAAACTCAGTTAAAAACTTAAAAGTCTTTAAACTTTTGTCCTGTCTAAGCTTTAGAAAAAACCCTATTTGAAAAGGTAGTTTTGCCTTATTAATTATTTATATAGCATAACATGGGCACAGATATTTTCTACAACATTCCCCTTTAACTTCCTCTCTCTCGCGCCCCATCTCATACAGTCTGTACCAACCAGCAACACAACAATCCCTCCTGTTTATGCAAATGAACCGTGACGTAGGCGGAAGTCAGGCACTACGTATCTTCTTCCGACAGATATTCTTTTAAAGGCGTATTTAAAGCCCTGGCTTCAGTTGTAGAAGCAGCAGACAACCTATGCAGCGAAGCCTGCTGCACAGCCGAGCTACCGTCCGACCTCTGCGGACACAAACACGGAGCCAGCGGCTGACACAACCCGGCGAGGTGAGCACCGCGGCCGGTTAAAACAGCAGGGACGACAAGGGGACGGGTTTGAAACATTTTGTAGACGCTGCTGTTGGTTGGCTCCGGCAGGCGAGATACACAGCATCTCAGGTTGCTGTTGCGGTGAGGAGGAGGAAGAGGAGGAGGGGAGGCTGTTACAGTAGTTTCTTTAGGCCTATGTCAAAAACAAAAAGAGGAGAGAAGCTGAAGGGACCGACAGCTGAGGACGGTGCAGGTTGCATGATATAATGAAGTGTGCATAATGAGAATTTTATCATAATAAACCAAAGTGAAGCTGTGAAGGATGCTTTTGATGACAGCAGGGCCTCAGAGTTGTTATGGGAAGTTTGCATATTGAAACATTTGTTATGGAGAAATCTTCATGTATCTCTACCTCTGTTATCTGTTGTAGACACATTATATTGTGGGAAGACCAAAACTGTTGGGTTTGCCAATTCTATTTAAACAAAACATGAAGAATAACCTGATATTTAACCATCTACTCATTAGTGTTTTCATAACACAGGCTGCTGGTGAGCTTAAATGTCATCACTGTACATTTCCACCAGAGTAAACTGTGCAATATAAGTGATTTAAAGTTGCTTCTGAAATAAATACAGGTAGAAAAACTCATGTTTTTTTTTCTCTCTCCAACATCTTGGGTTTGGTAGATTGATCAGATATTGGCTCTGGCTCATTGGATGTTTGAAAAATCGCCCCCTATTTGGAGAATAGTTATTTTAGCCCCTGGTAGTGGTTGTTTTTTTAACTTGCGCATCACGCCACACCATTTTAACTAGAAACTTTTAATGCATAACCCTATACATGTCTATATTTATGTATAAAAAAGTGTATAAATATCTGTATCTAGGTGCTGCAGCCAGAAGGGTGTGATCCAGTAGTGGTTTTTTATATTCCTCCAGTCTGCTGGGAACTGCTGATTTATATTTGTGTACTTGCTGCTAGGTTGGGTGCTGTATTGATTTAATGTACTGCGTTTGTGTGAAATGTGCTGATTTAGTTTTTGTTTTGGCCTGTGTTTAGGTACGACTGCTTAACATCGCAGCCTGGACCAAACGACAACGTGTCGGAGACATTTATGAAGCTTTCAAGGCCTTTTGGTGAGTAACCAGTATGTTCCTACACTTGCACAAAGAAGCAACAGTGACAGGTTTTTATTTAGTGTGTGTGTGTTATTTTACTGTATGCTATTGTAAATCTGTACGGAAACCCAAAATGAACCCAAGAAAGAGCTGAATTGGTGTGAAAACCCAACTTGGGATAAAAAATAATACAGTATAGAAGTAAAAAACCTGCTTTATTGTGATCTGTCATGGATTTGGGTTGGATGAATCTGTCACATCTGCACATTCACATGATACATTTCATCGGGATGCAGTTTAGGTTTCACTTAGCATGCAAGGCACGAGCTTATTCAGCTGAAGTGAAAGCAATCAACTTCCTCTCAATCCTGTCTTAACTGACGTCTCAGCTGCTGCTGCGTCAGCATTAGGTTAACACACACATATACACACACGCAAAAGTTGCCAGATGCAAATTGTCATGAGATAGTCAAAAGGAACACAACCTAAAGGACACAAATATATATTCAATTTCACAATAATAATTACTCAGACACAGAGAAAACTTTTCTACTGTTTTGATTCAGAAGTAAATTTTCATAAACAAAATCTCAACAGGATCTTAGTTTGCAGCAGTCTGTCAGCTCAATTTATAATAACAAACACTATAAATGCATTAAATAGACACACAAGGCAAGTTTATTTGTATAGCACCTTTCATGTACAGGACAATTCAAAGTGCTTTCTATAACTACAATAATACTTAGTAAATACTCAGTCCCAGGTGATCCATTAAATGCTGCACTGTGCAGTGACTGCAGGGCCGTTTCCACATCACGTGAAGGAGCTTTAAGTCTTGGTTAGAGCTGAGTCAGCGCACAGGTTCCTCAAAAAAGAGGGATGTCCTGCCACACAGAGATGTGGTTGGTGACAATTATCCCGTCAGAGCTTGATTATTAATGCACAAACGCCTTTAGCCGTGTAAATGTGTACGACAGAAATTGAGTTGCAAGTTGTTAAGGCTGCACTAAGCTGTGTGTTAAAGGGACCAAGGTGAAATTTGGGAAGTTCCCTGGATAATTTTTCTTGGTGAAAGCTATAAAAAATCAGCAGCAGTTTGTGTGTACTTAACTGGTTCATAGTGGTCTGAGAGAGGTTTTAGAAATGGTAGAAAATGAAAAATTTGTTAAAAATTTAATGCAACTTTTTATGTTTTTGGTCCTTGTGTCTTTCTCTCCACCCATCACATGTACAAATGTCAGAGCTTGCATTGTGTTTTGAGTCCTGGTTGTGTGTAGATGTGTTGTTCAATCAAAGGAAAAGTGCTTTCCTACCAATGATCAAAGTGAAAAGCTATGCGATTATATGCTTGTGTTTTTCATCCCCCTTACACGAGTAACCTCCTTATCGCCACCAGATCTTACACACACACACGTGTTGCAGCTGTAAATTAATTTAGGTTTATTTAGGTTCTTTTAAATCTTCATCTCCAGACATCAAAGATCAGAGAAGTGCCCAACATTGTGGTTCTTGTTTTTATATTTGCTAGTGACTGTAGAAAGGTGTGTTTGTTTGCTCTGCCAGAAATGTATGGAGAGTATCAGCAGTGGGGCATGAACGGTCGGCTGCTTTTGTAATGACGTAGAGCTGTTATAAAAGTGGATTTATAGCTGTATGGTATTTGTCCCCAGCTTGGAGTTAAAGGACTTTCCGTCTGATACAGTTTGTTGCTGCAGAGAACAATTTTTTAGGCTTTGCTTCTCTTCACGTCGCTGCTCCACTTCTAAATCTTCCCAGCCATTGTTTCTTCATCTCCAGTTACCGTATATAATTTTTTCCTTTGTATTTTCATATCATAAACATTTATTTTGCATTTAAAAGTGTTCAGGGTTACTCCAGGTGCTTTGACGCAACCAGTAACGGTCAGTAGCAAACAGTGATGTAATACTTTCATGTCACTAAGACAGTTTTTGGAGCTGCGATATAAAGAGAATACATTTATGATTTACATTGAAAAACTATGCTGTCCAAATTATGGCACTACAGTCTGTTAAGTAGCTAGTCAGGAGCTTTTTGTCTCATCTTTCATCGCAGAAGTTTTCGTTTCTGTAACTACTGCAAAATTAGATTTCAAGCTCTTTTTCAAGCCAACATGAGAGGAAGGTTTCAGCCTGGTGACATGATAAAGGTATGCTATGTGTTACGCTATACTGCTATTAAAAAAAATCTGCATTTGCACCTTTTTTGTTTTGTACACATTCATGTATAAATGGACTTTCAGATGCAATAAGGCTTTATAAGGAGATTGACAACCTTCTTTATTAACATGGTGATAATAGATGAGTTATCAGAATCTGAAACCTTTTATTGCCATTGTCAGTGAACACAATTCACAAACTAGGAACTTGCTTTGGTGATAAGGTGCAACATAAAACACTGAATAGTAATAATGAATAAAATAAAAAGTAAAAATAAAGCTAATTTAAAGATAGCATCAGCAACAGCATCATCAGAGCAACAATGCAAACTAGTCATGCAAATGGATGATGTGACTTATTTAAAGTGACCGGTGTTATAAAGTGTCCAGCTTAGTACAGGTATTATAATGTGTTCATGAGACCAACGGTCGAGGGGAAGGAACTGTTCTTATGACTAGAGGTTCGGGTCTGAATGAACCGTAGCCTTCTGCCAGAGGGAAGTGGCTCATACAGTCCATGTCCAGGGTGAGAAGAGTTAGCTGCTATTCGGCCTGCTCACCCTGAAGTCCTGGAGACGTGCAGGTCCTGGAGAGATGAAAGTCTGCGGCCGACCACCTTCTCAGCAGAGCGCACAATGCGCTGCAGTCTCTCTGTCCCTGGCTGTGGCTCCAGAGTACCACACGGTGATGGAGGAGGTGAGGATGGACTCATTGATGGCTGATGCCGCAGGAAGTAGATCCTCTACTGAGCCTTCTTGATGAGGGAGCTAATGGTCGTCTCCCACTTGAGGTCGTGGGTGATGTCAAGGCAGGGAGGGGCAGGGTGGCTGTGACTTTCCTGAAGTCTACGATCATCTCCACTGTCTTCTGGGCATTGAGCTCCAGCCGATCCACCTCCCTCCTGTAGGCAGACTCATCGCCGTCCGAGATGAACCCGATGAGGGTGGTGTCATCCGCAAACGTAACCAGTTTTAGGGAGTTGTGGCTGGAGGTGCAGCAGTTGGTGTACAGGGAGAAGAGCAGAGGAGAAAGTACACAGCCCTGTGGAGATCCTAGTCCGAGATGTTGTTCCCCAGCTGCACACGCTGCCTCCGGTCCATCAGGAAATCAGTGATTCATCTGCAGGTGGAGTCTGAGCTGACCGAGCTTGTCCCGGAGCAGAGCAGGAAGGATGGTGTTGAATTCGGAGCTGAAGTCTACAAACAGGATCCTGCCGTAGGTTCCTGGGGAGTTCAGATGGTAGATGGTAGTTTTTCAGGAGACGTTAAGCTTCCGTAATCGTTATATTTTTTATTTTTCTGCTATCAAAATATATTTTTAAAAAAAGTACAAATGAAACTAATAACAATTGGAAGTAATAAACACTGAACATCAAGGCAGGGAAATTTTTGTACAGAAGATGGATGCTAATGAATTTAATTATCTTTAGACTATGTTTATACTGTGAACATTATGAAAACCTAAAAACTGAAAATTTAGATGGGCCTCTTTTTGGCCACATTAACCAGCACCATGTGGCCCAAGTTGGTGGGAAGTGACTGAAATAGCAATGTCAACTGAAAACTGGGACACACTGGTGCCATTTATTTCTCGGAGAGCCATCCTTTCTTTGTTTATTCTTTCACTTGGATTTTCAGTGTAAATAAGTGTGATCGAGGGGAAAAAAGCTATTCAGAGTCACTTTTGTTCTCTCTGAGCAAAACAATAAGTTGGCACGCGAGTCAACTTTGCTCAGCAACATTTTTAGTTTCTTTATAAGGCTGATATGTTTAGAAATGTACTCTAAATCATGTGGGAGGAATGCCATTATCCTCCTCAGTGCAAAAGCAGCACAATCAGCAAAGCGACTACCAGTATGACTTGTCAAAACAAAGCGTAAACACCAAGTTGGAAGTGCCCATATTCATACAAGCAGTTATGGTCAAAGTTACTATTTTTCCCATGTAATAAAATACCACTGATTTAATTTGGCATGTATACTTTTGTTTGGGTTCTGCTGCTTTAATGTCTACTTTAATCCTTTTATCAGCTTTCTACAATGAAGCATTAACATTACAAATCAGTGTATGTGTGTGTTTTTTGTTTATTCACAATCACCTTCCCATCTTTTGACTCATCTTAAGTAGAAAATGACCTGAGTACTAAATGAGACCCCACCTTCTAATTAAATGGCCAGAAAGCTGTCCGCATCCCAGTCTGTCCTGGCAGTGTTTTTATGGTACATCTTTACTGTCTGTAGTATTTTAAGTGAAGTGGACACACCCTCCCCCTCACAGGCTTATCTCGCAGTTTGCTGTGTCACAGTAGCAGTTTACCTTAAACTGTTTTGAGAGTGGTTTATGAGATATGTGTGCAAAGCAGTTGTTGGTATATTAATTTACTTTTTCTGTAGCATGTATTTAGAAAGGGTGAATATAAGCATTTATGAAATGTAAGAATAATGATTCCCCAACATGTAGGATACTGTGCTTAAATGCTTAAAAGTAAGTTCACTATGAGATGAAGCAACAATACTCTGTTATCTCAGCTCTGGATGTGAAGGGTTGGAACAGACTGTGCTGTCTGAATGGGTCACCACTGTTTGGTCAAACAGGAGACCATTGTGCCTTTACAGTCATTAACACTGCTAGCTTTATTGCACTCACAGTAATACAGATGCACTAGCTCAGTTGCTATGCTGGATCGATACCCTTGCAAACATGCAGATAAATGCATGCATGCAGACGAGTCTCTTCTCCATCAAATGGTTAAACGAGCTCTCTGTTTTTTTTATTGGTTTTTCACAGCAGTTTTATAGGAATCGAAGTTATTTTTTAGGGACTTCAGCTTAGAACCCAAAACACGTAAAAACACTTGAACACTCCTACACCTAAAAGTTGATAACATTAAAAATAAGAAAAAATAGTGGGTTAAATTATGTCAATACTACTCTATAGAGCTATAATAATAATAATAATGAATAATGGTGTAATAATTAGCAAATATTTGCATAAAACTATGAACATTTGCCAGTAAAAGCAATGCTGCAGAAAAGTTTTAATGTTGATTTTAATTGGGGTTTATCTGTGTCAAGCATGTGTGTGTGGGTGTGTGTGTGTTCGTATGCAGTGGAATATTCCAGTATATGCATGGGCAGGGCCAAAACATACCACCATCAGGTGTCATGTGAGCCTCAACATGTCTGTGCTTGCAGTTTATCATTCTTTTGGCTCTGAGACAAATGTGCTGATGTGAAACAATCATGTTGGTTACAAGATAAAAACAAGTGTGCAATTGTCACAGCAGCACATTCAGCAGGCTGATGTGTGTTTTTACCAATGTTTGAACTGACCGCGAGGCAGCTTTTAGTTTCTGTTAGGGGTGAATATGTTCAGTGTGATAGGCTGCACTTGATTAAAGCTTGAAAGAAGAAATTTATACCATGTACAAGAGATGTATAAAGCCAGTCTGTCATTTAGTTGCTTGGAGCTTCCTTGTGGAGAAAGGCTTCAGGGAGAAGGGGGGTGTGATGCAGACATGCATACAGTCTCAGAAAGGGGGCAGCCCCCCTGGGTCAGAAAGACAGGATGCAGGTGGGGCTTGTGGTAATGCAGGGTTTGGTTAGGGGTACTGTAGTCTGACTAGATTTTGGGTGGCTATTTACACTCTGTGTGTGTGTGTGTGTGTTCTTCAATTCTATGGTGAGGGTGACACAGGAGGAGCGTGACTGTGCGGCAGAAGTAGGCCAACGCTGCTGTCAGCACCCTGTCAAAACCTCCAATGCACCCCACTTCAAACACCCAGACCTGCAGGAGTAAACGTAACTTTTACACCTCTGTGTGTGTGAGCTCATCTCATTTATTAGTATGTTAGGAAAAAGGTTTCTGGGTCAGTGGATTCTATAAAATGTATTATCAATGTATGATAAAGCAGATACCACATTAACATCTCATGTCTAGACAGATAAACGGGCCTTGTAGATTAAATTTAATAGTGTGTGTTTGGTCCTGTGTCCACAAACGCTCTCCTCAACCTGCTGTTGCTACGAGTGGTAATGAATTACATACAACAAACAGCGTGACACTCTGAGCTCCCTGAGTTTGTCTGCAGAGTATTCGTATTGATGTGAAACAACAGCTTTGTTGTGCTAACTACTCTGGATGCAAACTGACTGTAAAATGTACAGTATGTAGGCCAGGCTACTGGCTAGCTAGGCTAAAAATAATCATTAGGGTGATTAAGCTGTCCTGCTGTACAATCCTCCTCTTTTTGATGATTATGATTCTTATATTTACTATGTATTTATTTAGCTTGTTCTCTTGTAGGACCGTTTTTACTTTATTTTACCCCATGCATGCTTCCCATTACATGCTATATGTTATTTTATGTTTTATGCAAATTCCTAGTAATGTAAAACCTCTTCACTTACATGGTAATACATGATTCTGATCAAATGTGAACACAAATCAATTTTTAACCAAAAAATATCAACAATAATTTTAGTATTTTAGATTTAAAAATAGAGAAACAGTCAAATATGTCAAAAGGAGCTTGTTTAACTGAACTACGTTGCATATCTGAACTTTTTTGTACATAATCTATGTGTTACATGTTAATATTGGCAGCAGTTACCAAAGCAATAATAGATGTAGAAAGTTTTTGAATGAAACAAAACCTAAGTTTGTGTGTGACTCCTTGTTTATGCAGAAATATGTTTTTTGTGTTAATATTAAACGATGTACTGTACATTTAATATGATTTAATATAGTTAGAAACAAAAACACATTTGTTTAAACTTTTTTTCCCCTCAGCTTTAGAATAACTTTTCTATCCTGATCAACCTGTTTTCTAAAGGACTGGAGAGTTAAGCTATGACTGAACTCAGAGTCAGACACACTGGTGTTTGTATCTGATCATGTCATCATGAAGACGGCAAAAGGTTAAACTGATCAAAGACGTTTCACCTCTATTTTGAGACGGGTGCAGTGGGGTTTCAGTAAGGCTCAGATTGAAGATTCACTTAATGCTGTTAGGGCATCAAAAGGATTAAACCAAGTCTGTCTGTCACACATGTGTCTTTCAGTGTGTGTGTTAGAGTGCATGTATGGTATGCAAACAGTACTTAAATGACATCATATTCATAAAAGCCAGTATACAGTCATAAGGCTGGTCTTATAAATAGGGGATTTGTCATTGACGCTAGTGCACGTTGATACACATGTGCCCCCCGCCTTCGTGCTCACTACACTGCAGCAGTACTGCACCACACTGCATACATCCAGACTGTTTACCTCTCGCATCCTATCTCTGCTCTGCTCTCTTATCTCTGCCATCTGCTCCTTAAAGGCTGGAGTATGATCACTTTTCTAATAAAAGTTGTCTATACTGTTGGAAAATAGAAATGTTTGAGTGTCTTTTTGGAGACATGGACATCTCAAACTGTTTGTAGCCTGAAAATATGTTGGCTGGTGAATGTGTCCTCATGCATATATCTGTGTGTGAGACGAAGAGAAGGAGGTTTTCTGTTCTTCAGTCGTGTCTTTATAAAAGACGGGAACGTTTAGAAAGGCACAGATTACTAAACCACTTTTTAGTTTTTAAAATGATTTATTTATCAATCATTATGTTTGCTAAGTAGCCTGCAGAATAACATGCATAATAATAAAACAGTGTTTTTCATGCTGCAGAAACGTGGTCTAAACTGAAGGATTTTTTCCTCCAATCCTTGCATTTGATTTTAAATGACCACAAGCTTTTTTTTTTAGATAGGTGTTTATGCATTGAATGGCAGATTTTGGATTTGTTTCTATGGATACTGTAGCAAACTGAGCAACACTGCAGTGGTCTTCAGAGGTTCCTGAGCCCATGCAGTGATTTCCTTTACAGCAGGGATGGGCAACTCTGGTCCTTGAGGGTCGCAGTGCTTCTAATGTTCAAAGTTTTCCTGCTGCAAAAGGGCCATTTTGTTGCAACATAACCTGACACACATTCAGAGTTTATTACCAGACTGGTGCAGAGCTTGCCATTAAACTGCAAGAGTCTGCTAATTCCCCATGTATTTGAGTCAGGTGTGCTGCAGCAGAAAAACTCCTGACACTTGCAGGACGGCAGCCTTGAGGAGCAGAGTTTTAAAGTTGTTCGTAGGCATCACAATCAAAATTAAGACAGATTTTGACAAAACAATAGATAAACAATAAACAAAATGACAGTTTAGTGTCCAATTGTTCTCTTTTTGCAAACAATGGTTAAATAATGAACACTGTAATTCCACAAATAACCAGTATGGGGGATACCCAGTTGCCCAGTTGCCCAGTTTCAGAAAGACTGAATTGCTTAATGATGTATAATCATATGCAGCAATAGCTACAATATATATTGCACAGGCAACTTATAATTACACCAGGATCACTTCATTTCACCAAATAGTGAGTGCTGATGTTGACATATTCATTTAATCCAAAGGTGGATCCAAGGCAAAGGCACGGTGTCTGAGCACAAACCAAATGAAGCAGCTGATCAGGTCATTGGTTCTGTCTTGAAAATTGTTGTCTTTGTGTGTGTGTGTGTGTCTCATTGTCTCATTATGCTATTGGCATATCTTCTTTCTTTCTCGGTCTAACAAACAAGATGCACACAAACATTCGTAGGCACCAGAAGAATGTGAACTTGATCCGGAGGTTTTCAACCTCGTAATCTATATCCAGCTCTATTTGGGTCAACTCTTTGCGGTGACGTGTGCTCACGAGCCTCTCTGATGTGTGACACCAAAATTCATGTGTGCATGTCAGTGAGCGTCTGCATGGGATGGGAAAGTTTCCTAAAAACGAACAAAAATTGTTCTTCATAAATAGATGCACAAAGTTAGAAATGCATAAAACAACATGGCTGCAAGACTAAATCACAGAAAACGATCAGTGACTATAATCCAATCTGAGTTCAGTATTGCTGTCGTTTTTTTGTGCCACTGACATGTCTTTTATTTATTTAGCAGATGCTTTGCATAAACGTGTCTCCATAATAAATGGGAGGCAATTTCATGTTGATGGGCTTGAAAATTTATAAGTTTTGACTTGCTACCATCAAAGCGCAGCCAAGTTGAGCGGCTCTGCTTTGTCTGCTTTCCTTGAAATGCATAAAACACTCTTTTAGCAGATGGAGCTGCCAAAAAAAAGCGTATATTCCAGCTGAAATTACTGCATGTGCGACTCGAACCACAACATATGGTCCTCAGATGTGATATGGAGTAGTGCTGCAGAACAAATTAGCAAGTTGAACATGAGTTAAGATCAAGCAAGAACTGTCAAAGTGCGTTTTCAGTGAGGCTTACAAACATCTGTAACATCAGTCATGTTCACTAAAGTTAATTGTCTGTAGGAAAATGGATGTTGACTCTAATGACTGCAGTAGTTTATACTATGTCTGCAGTTCATGCTGCTTTAGTCAGCAGTTATTGGACTCCTCTGTAGACGCGTCCTGTTATTGTAGTCGCACAATCTTTTCACCACCGAGTATCAGAGTTAATGTCTAAAACATTGTGTTGAATGGTTGCACTGAGACGTGTGAAAGGCTCATTCTAATATTTATTTGTGCATAAAATTAGAGAAAATGTTTTAAAAAATTTAAACCATCTGCTGCTTCCTGTAACAATTTACCTACATTTGCTTTATTTATTTATTTGCATTAATGTAAAGTCTTGACATGGGTATATCCCCAAAGGCTTAATCAACAGACCATTTCTGATGGACTTTCTGGTAAGATCAACCTTAATTTGTTATGTTATATTATTTTAAAGCCTTAAAAACAAATCTGTGAAGGTCAGCGTTTACTGTATAAAAAGTAGAGGGTCCACTATATGAACCATTTCATCAATAACAATGAATAAAACTTTTCCTTCTCTGAAATAACAGAGCAGCTGTGGTCAGCTGGTTTGTATAGAAGCAGTACATTAAATGAAAGGTCAAAATATTTGCAATCCTTTTTTTGATTATGGATTATTTGCTTGACTTTGCATTAACTGAATATCAGGCTGTTGTCGTCACTGTTTGGTCCACAGTACCTGCATCCTGCATCAGGTTTTTGTTAGTTTCACATAACTGTGAAAGTAATAATGTAACCAGGAACCCCAAAAATATTCCTGCTAAATATCCCTGAGTTTAAGCAGCTGCTTGCTCTCTCCACGAAGCAGCGCTCCATGTACAGCAACTTGTTTTTCTTGGTTGTAAAAAAACCAAAGATATTGGAATCTGAAATGGAAACAAATGATGGATGAAGTGAGAACATCTGAGCTTTTCGGTGTGCCAGGTAATTTGGTCTGGCACAAGAATAAACACTCACCAAAATAGACCTGTGTGTTAAGTGTGTGTACTGTGTTGATCCGGGAGAGGAGACGACCGCCTCGGATTTTGTCCATCACCTTGAACTTGCTGGCATCTGCACTCGTTCTCTATTTTTGCTATCTTCATTTTCACTTCTTGCTCCTGTTTTTGTCCCTCTGTATCTCTTTTGTTCACACATGAGGCTGTATTTTATTTATGCTTCCTCCCAGAGAAGCTGAAGGGTCTATATAAGCTGAACTTATGTTGTCATCACTCACGCAAACGCACACAATAGGAGGGCCGACTATGTGCATGGATCTATAATCAGCCGCTATGCAGACCAGATAGTGGCTGTTTTTGTTTTTGTCTTGATTAACTTTCTCTTTAAAGGAGACATTACACCCTTTTTCATCAGTTAACATAATTTTTCTAAAGTATAAATAAAATGTTTGATATTTTTGGTAACAGACTTATTTAAAACTATATTATTTTACAGCTCTTTTGCTTGCAATTCATTGTATGGTGAGTAGAAGGTCTATTCCGCTTTTCTCCAATGGACCACCACTTTAATTCACACTGCTCATGTGCAATTCAGCCCAAGTGGATAGGGATCCCTCTTTTAGGCACTGTGTTATCACAAGTTATGTGCTGAAGTGGCTCAGGATGTTCGGAGACTGCAACACAGATATGAAGACGGAGGTTATGTAGAAGCTGGTAGCTTGCTTCTCTGTTCAAATCCAAAAGCAATATCTTCTTTGTCTCATATCTGGTCCAGAAACCTTGATCTTTACTGTTTTTCCATTTATCTATGTTAAAATCTACTTTTACTTTTACACAGTTTTTGCAAGTAAACATGTCTAAGTCCTGAATTAAGGAAGAAATGCCAGAAAAAAAAATTCCTAATCTGAATGTAAATGTTTTACAGCATATTGAGTCCATATCTCTGTTTTTAATATGGATAAATGTTCTGACACATATTGAGTTGGTCTTAGAATCTCCTGCCATGATACAAAACAAACTCAAACTGAGTATTGTTACTTATTGGCTCTTTTTGTTTAAAAGGATTTATAAATTGATTGGTCTGTAATAGTTCAGTCTTTACTCTGTAAGTTAGCTGACTCAACATTTCTGTTGTCATACATTTTTTAAGAAAAAGTTCACAGCTAAAGCTCATCACTTACCATAAGCTTGGCACGGACTGAGGGTCTGAACATCTCAATGCGTTTACTGCTGCGTGTTTAGTTGCAACATTAATTGGACCACTGTGTCAGCTTACATGCGTTGAAGGGTGATCCAGCTATTCAATAAGGTATGTCTAACACTAAGAGCATTTGAATGATTAATTAAATTGGATGAATTCAGAAGTTACTGCAGTTAAAAACAAACTAATTGTGTAAACTGTGTATTTGTGTATGTGTATGCAGGGGGAGGGGTGGTGTGGATTGATTGGATGATTGGGTGTGTGGAGGATTGTGTGGATGGAGAGGACTCCCAGGGTGCGCATCAGGTACACTGGGGTGTGGAATGGCCTCCGAGGGGTGGCGGTCTGGGGACCCTGGCCCCTCGTGGGCGCTTCTCTGCCTGTGAGGTGGGTGGGTGGGTTCTCCTTCGGATGCTCCGGGCCCTGGGCCTGCGCTCTGCCTGCCCTGGGCGGCCGGTGCCCGGGGGGGTCGGCGATTCCCAGCCTGGGCCCGCTAGGGCCCGTTCCCCCTGACTGTGGGGGGCTCTGGCTGGGACCTCTCTTTGCCGTTTACTGGGCGGAGGCTGGGCTTGCGGCGGGGGCACTGATGTTGATGTGAGGAAACCATATTAACGGGATCTATCCACACCAGGAGATAGTGCCCCCACGGCCATAGA
>JBAMHV010000018.1:14862412-14931987 GCA_037177535.1 Pseudomugil gertrudae
ATAAAAGCATGCATCAGCACCTCCGTACTGGCAAGAGAGAGAAATGGGCGGACTCTGGCAATGTTTTTTAAATGATACAATCCTGTCTTTGTGACATTTTTGATGTGAGAAATAAAATTCAGCTCAGAGTCGAAAAGTACACCCAGGTTCCTCACACACCGAGGCGGGTTTAAACTCTGCAGTTTGTGTGAAATGATCTCTCTCCCGTCTTCAGAACCAATAATTAAAACTTCAGTCTTGTCCTGGTTAAGTTGTAAGAAGTTCTCTGCCATCCATGACTTTATATCTAAAATACATTTTAAAAAAACATCAACTGTCTCTAAGTCATCCGGGGAAACGGCGATATAAAGCTGCGTATCATCAGCATAGCTGTGAAAATTAATGCTGTGTCTCCTGATGACATCCCCAAGAGGTAACATATATAGATTAAAAAGTATTGGGCCTAAAATTGATCCTTGGGGAACCCCACACTGGGGTTGTACAAAACATTAAGTTAGATACTTTTTTTTAGGGTGTTAATTTTTAAAATTCTATTTCTAATATAATTTGATTTATGGAGGAAAAACAAAATGATCTGTTCTCACTCAGAGCAGCCATAACGTGAGTCCAACCAAATGTCTTTTGCAGATGCAATGATCTGCCCTCAGTGGTTATTTTGCTAATTGTTATTGGTGTTGTGGGTTGGTCATACGAATGTGTGTAATACACGAAAAAGCATAGCTTCCTAACGCCTCCATTTCAGCATAATCCACCCTGTGTCCTTTTTTCTAAACACATATTGTGTTTGCATTACAGATTTCTGGTCAACCAGATCCGAGCACGTTGATTCTGTTAACATGTTGTGTGGTATGCCGGCATGGAGGTTTCGGGTGCTTTGGCATACCCGCTTCTTTCTCAGGCTCATATTTGAACCAAATTTAGAAGAAAAATGAATGTGAGCCTGTGTGGAAGAAAGGCTGTTATGTAATCTGCTGCTGTGTGTGTGTGTGAGGTCAGGTGAGGAGGGGCTTGTCTGTTTATACGTGATAAAATATTCATGACCATCTCCTCTGTGTCATAAATGTTAATGGCGATATGTGAGAGTACGGATAATGGAGAGGAGAGAGTTGAAGAGAGAAACCAGAGAAAGTAACAAATGTCGTCTTTTTATCCTTTTTTATCTGTCTAATCTCTCATTTTCTGCTATATGACCTCCTGTACTTATTCCTCTCCCTGTCCACCTGTTCAAACCCTTCCTCCAACCAACCTCCCTCCCTTCCCTCCCACTCTCCCTCCCTTCCCTCCCACTCTCCCTCCCTTCCTTCTTGTTTTTTTTGTTTGGGAGACTTGATGAGGTTTTAGCACTGTTAATGACCTGTTTGTGTCATCACGTGGCAAGCATTAGTGTGTGTTGGGTATGGTGAAATGTGCCGTCTCTGTGGGTTTAATCCAGTGGGTTGTAACGCACAAAAACAGATACTGGAATTTAACTCTGTGGGAAATCTTCTTGATCTTGCACACAGACTGTTTTCTCGCGCTTTATGAGGCATGGCATGCGCTAAAGGCCTTAGTTCCCATTTTCTTTTTTCCTTCAAATGTATCCATTGTTTATTCCCACTACACGCACACACACAAGCCCTCTGTTTAAAACAGTGGCTCAGATTGTAAACCTTTCAGCTCATGTCAGACATTGCATCCAGTTTTTAAGGCTGTCCCATAATCTGTTTGGATGAATCCAGTGCACAAACCAACTGTATTGTTTTTTTATACAGGAGAGGACATGTTGTATGAGTTTATGTTTATACACATAAATTAAAAGATTTGTGAGTTAATGAGTGTAAACAGTAATGACTTTCTCACTGTCTAACATGGTAACTTTGGTTATATTTATGTTGGTACTGATCTATTGTCTCAGATTACTGCCTCTGTCTTGGATGTTGTTCTGAAAGTATGAAATGAATCAAAACTACAGTAGGACTTTGTTTCATGGAGAAAATGTATTTCTCAAAAGCAACAAAGCCTTTTTGTAACTCTTCTCATGCAATCATAAGAACAAATACTAAAAGGGCAAACCTTTTATTCATGCTGGATGAAATGA
The DNA here is from genome assembly GCA_037177535.1 of Pseudomugil gertrudae. Taxonomy (NCBI): domain Eukaryota; kingdom Metazoa; phylum Chordata; class Actinopteri; order Atheriniformes; family Pseudomugilidae; genus Pseudomugil; species Pseudomugil gertrudae. The sequence goes on from JBAMHV010000018.1 coordinate 14,864,490, forward strand.
AGGTACTTTAAACTATTTTTTATGGTGTGTTTATACTTGCAGACTGAAGTCGCGTGTTTCTTAATAACTTCTATAGCAGTGCTCCATGTTTGAATGAATGTGCTTTGTGGATATGAACAGGTTATATACAGTGGTATTTTCTTACCAGTGGATTTGTTATAAATATTTTTTTAAATATATAATGTTAAAATAATGTTAGCAGGTCCTGTGTGGCATGGTGAAATGAGATAAATCTGCAGATCAGAAATGTAATAATATGGCTAATTACAAGTACACGACCATTTAAAGAAAAACGTCAAAGTAAAAATAGCATTAATCTTCATAGCATTAGCTGTTGAGATGCATCCTCCACTTAGCAGTTAATTTTATGTCTGCAGACACTTCGACGAATCCACTTCAAATGATACCGTTTGATGATGTCACAGCCACAGAGTTTATCACAGTTGTGCCGAAAAAACAAACATATCTAGATTAAAAAAACTATTCATGACATTTTTTATATTTAGTCATTTTGAATTAAAGGAGACTTAGTTGAAGAGTTTGATATATAATATGTACACATTGTGTAAAAGTTATTATTTAGAAAAAGAAAAAACCAATACAGATATTTTCCAATATCACAATTTCTAGTTTCAACCATAAACCTGTCCTCATATCTGATTTTAAGAATCAAAACAACAGTATTCTACATATTTTAGAGATGTTTTGAGGCCAATTTACTCCAAATGCTGATAAATTAATTTAATTTAACCTCCATTTTTGTGTTTAATTCACCGCAATAAGCATGAGTGGATAGAAAACATTACTAATTTAAAGGAACTACATAAAATCTATTTGCAACAACACTGATTGTTTTTGTTTATGGTAAACTATTCTTTTTCCCAGCACTTTTAGAAATCTGCTGACTTTTGTTCCTCTTGTGTCAGCTGGTGCTAAATCACATGACGTTTACTAAATCCTAGGACATTGCAGCATATTCATGTCGGGAGACTTGTGGTACGGCAGCAGCATGTTTTAAAATAAAAACTTTTGTTATAAAGGCTTTGACATACCTTAAAGTACCCAAAGAGCTGTACATGGAATAATGGTAAAACCAGTTATATTAAAAGGCCTATTGGTCTAATCCTCATGCTCTATGGAGATAAACGCCTGTAAAGAGATGAGTTTTTAAGATCATTAGGAGTTCTTACAGACCCCATAGAGCGAGGACTACCTTTTAGAGTCTAGGGGCTGTAGAAAAGGCACCATCTCCCCGAGTCACAGTGTTTAGTCTCCAGATCTCAGACCTCTACAGGAAGTTTAATTGTTTTCTCTTTTTTCCCCCTCTTCTCTTCTCTTCTGTTTTGTTGGCGTTTTCTTGCAGATTGATCAGCCAATCGATGGGGATTTTCAGAGGAGCTCCGCCAGCCATCGCCACCTGCCCTCCTCCCTCCCTCTACCCTTGCGACCAATTGCTCGCCCCCTCCCACACTGTCATCCAGCCCTCCATCCAGCCCTCCATACACAAAATGACTCTGGAACTCACTGAATGGTCTTCTATATGGATTTTTACTACTTGTAATAGACAGTAAAGAGGAAAAAAAAAGAAACATCAATGACAAAAAAGCCATAAACACCCGACACACACACACACACACACACGCACACATACACACACATATACATGCATACACTCCCACAGAAGCATTTTTATACTAACAAACCAAATAACATTGAAGGAGTTTTTCTTGCTGTATCTGACACACATATGCACAAAGTCGCTCTTGGAATGTACCGCTCACTCACTCTTCCTGTGAAATTCAACTGCTTCCTCAACTTTTCAAGATTTTCTACAAGCCTCGGGAAAGCTGTTTTTCTTTTCTGTCCCAACTTTTGGTGGGAAAACGAGGAGGATTAGATTTAACCTTGCAGTGTTTTTGGGGTGCACAACTGCTGTTGTCATTTTTTTTGTCTCCCAGAAGACAAAAGACTTAGAAATATAGATCTGTGTTAGATCTCTTAAATAATTTCTTTTGCATTGCTTTTTCAGCTTTAGCACTAAGAATTACTTTGATTACCTCACATTACTGAGGCTGATTTTTCTTTTTATTCTAGTCTTATTAACACTCCATACAATCTTCAACAGCTTAGTGATAGAATAAATAGTTTTTTAATGATGTTTTGGATAAGAAGTCACCTAAAAGTTTGAAAGGATCTGCAAATAATAAAATACAAGCAGGTCGTAGGCACAAGGAAATAGTAGAAAAGTTTAGTTTCTTTCCGACTTTTTTGTTGATAGACGGGGTAAGCATAAACTTTTTTTTTCATTTGTTTAGTTTTTTTTTCTTTAATTTTTGCGTGCATGCCCTCCACCATGCCTCCCCAGAACACAGAGGCTGACAATATGCAGGTTGGTTCTCTTGTTGGCAGAGTCGATTCGAAAAAATCAGCTGCATCAGCCATGGAGGAGGATAAAGGCGGTGCGGGCGGTGAGACGGATGGATTGGGAGGCGGGGAAGGGGGCGGGGCTGGTCAAGGAGGGGAGGAGTCAGCAAGCGAAGGATCCATTGAGGGGATCCCCTTGAGGAAATGGGTGATGCACGGTGCAGTGATGTTTGGCCGAGAATTCTGCTATGCCATGGAGACGGCGCTGGTGACACCTGTGCTGCTGCAGATAGGTGAGTACAGGTTCAGGCTGAAGCTTTCTGGTATGTTACTCTTTTACAACACTGCTTCTATTTATCACTCTGCTATAGTTTGTACTATAATATTTATTTAATGGCCAAAAAACCATCAGTTTTCTCATTGTGTATATTCTTCTGACACCACATATCATTTTGCAATACTGCTTAATTCCTGTCAATAGAACTGCTGGCTCCTGAAAAAAGCAGCTCAGTCCCACAGTTTTCCGTGCTGTGATGCAGAGGGCATCCTCTACGATTGCTTGATTTTGACATCCCCTACAGGGGATTTGCAGGTGTGCTGTTGCATGGATAGATGGTTTCTTGCATGCAAAAATGACTGGAAACCATGCAGGGTGTAAAAACTGCTGCTGGTAGTAATTCAATTGCAACAAAGTTCTTAAATCAAAGTGCAATTTAATCTTTTCTGAATATTTGTTGACTGCAATAAAAACTCAGGTAGTGGAATCAGCCATCTATGTTAAAGTAGAGAGCCATTCACAATCCAAAAGAGGAAGATAGACATGTCTCCCCTACTTGTAATGGCATCCCTTTGAGCAATACTAAGGAGATTGGCCTCACTTTTTCATACTCAGCAACAGACTTGCTAAACCGCGGGTGTCCCGCTCGGGTCCTTGAGCCACAATCCTGAAAGTTTTAATTGTGTCCATGATCCCACACATCTGACTCATATTAAGACGGCTCTCCTCAACAGCTTGTTGTCACTCTCTGCCAAAACATATGAGCCCATCAATCTGATTCACGTATGCTGCAAAAAGACACATTAAAACGTGTTGGACAGCAGCCCTCTAGGACTGTTTTTAACCCTTTTAGTACCACGGGAATTACTGGTAATGCTACTCGCATACTTTCATCCGTGTTTTACATTTGACCAAAAATGGCCAAAAAATGGTCAATTCTGCAAGGTTATGTAAACTCATGAGCACAACTGTACATCCACTAGAACACCCCCCCGCACCCAGTCTGATTTCGATCAGAGTATGTCTGAGCCCCGCTTAGCAGATTTTGAAATTGCGGTGTTGGGAACAAATGCTGAGATTAGTGCACTGGATAAATAAAACTAAAGTGGACAGAGCTGAGATTCATCATTGAAAGGCGACTTCTCATCTACAGCAGTGTTTCTCCTGAAAAAATGTTTTTTCACATCAAACTTTTTACTGTATCGGTAAAGTCGAGGTGGTCCTCCATTATAATAGATAGCACAACGTAGAATTGTTCATAAAAGTACCATGTAAATCATAAGACATAAAGATGGCATGCATATTTACACATCTTACACAATTTTATGGCTAATTTGAAGCCATTTTCTAGACTAGTGGGATTTAAATGCATTATTTTGTGCTAATTTCCCCAATATGCTCTTCAGTTTAGCTTGTTGAAATAGGTCCATTGTAGAAGTAGAAAACTTCCTAAGGGTTTGTGCTGCTTGCAAAGGCTGGAAACATCATCTACAGGAGTGCAATTTAGATGTGTAAATGCAAAAAAATAAATAAAAGGGAGAGACCTGACCGGAAGATAGGTCAGAACCGTTTCCTTACATTACCATGCCAGCTTTAGGTAATAACTTGCGATGGAGCGTTTTCAGCCTCCTATTTGCTAATTGGCGGTTTGAGCGTATTATTACAGCTTTATGTGATATGGCACCACGACCTTGTTGAAAGTCAACTACAATGGCAAAGTGTGTGTGTGTGTGTGTGTGTGTTTTATTAAATCCCATTGGACCAAGACTGTTATATTCATGGCACACCATTGTGAAGTGTTGACAGGTATATTACAGTAGACCTGAAAAGAGCCTGACAGGATAAACAAGGTGAGCTTGGGCTAATATACGAGCAAATCTCAATGAGGAAAATGTTTTTTTGTTTTGGAGAGCAGCCTTGTTTTTAAATAAAAATGTATGTCTAGTTTTTCTGAGTTATGTTTTTTTTCCAGTCATGTGGCAGACACCTTTATCCAAAGCGACCTACATATGATAAGCAGTCATTTTAACCACAGCTATTAACCTAACATGCATGTCTTGTGGGTGGGAGGAAGCCGGAGTACCCAGAGAGAACCCACGCATACATGGGGAGAACATGCAAACTCCACACAGAAAGGCCACTGGACAACCCTCCCAGCCTGGGCTCGATGCATAGCTCCATGTTGTGGGATAACAAATATTGACTCCCCTCTATGGACTTAATCTGCATGTGTGCTGGGGACTGACTGTAGCTGCTGGAATTAGCTGGAGAGCTGGTAAGCTGGCTGCTTGGCTCACCCTGAGTGAAACTATTGTATGTGTAACCCCACACACATGGGTCAGAGGGAATGTGTGTGTGTGTGTGCAGCAGACAGCTTGGTCAAGGAGACATTTTTTTTACAGAGAAAGGAGGAGAAACTTCTACCATACATGGTGTGGGGTGGAAAGCATGCTGAGCTCTCTTCTATTCTCATGCATGAGGGCAGTTTTTTCATCAAAGGAAAAATGGGCAAATTAAGCTCATTGAACCAGTTTATTTATGATTTTCCCATTAAGGTAATGAAGCAGAATCAGGGTGGCTCTTGCAGAGTCTGAGTTAGTTGTTCTGATAGCTGAAAGGACCATTAGCACAACCTTTTTAGGCGTTAAATATAATTATGCATTTTTCTGAATCATAAAATTAATCTGGCGTAAATTCTTCATTTACTGTAGCTGGTAGGAGATTATGCTGGTAGGTAAATTATCTGAGTTTTCACAGGTTTTTTCTAATAGATATATCTGTGGTTTGAAAGTAAAGCTACAACAGTAATGAATTGGGTAGGAATCTTTTTTCCATAAATATTTTATTTACTTTGCACTGACTTTACTCCTTTTGATCTCCAGATGAAATTGACTAAAAGTCAACTCCAGTAGAAACACTACCTGGTAAGTTAATACAGCCAAACACGGAGATAAGACCGAAAGAGACAGAGAGACAGAGGGAGACACATGGGATTAAGTCAGATGATAAGGTGAGAAAGGAGAGCCCGAGTTTAGAGGGAGAAAAAGAAGCATAAGGAAAGCCTTTGAAAGGAAAGAGGCAGGGAACACGAAGGATAGGAGACGATGAGTGCAGACAGTGTTCGGTGCTGCTGTGTTTTAGCACAGAACATTGCATAACAAGCTTTCTCTGAACGGAAGTCAAAGTGACCTAGAGAAAGCTGTTGAAGCAAATTAGAAGAAAAGAAGCTGACAGAAGCCCATTTTTATCCACACTGATGTTTGATTAATCTATGAATGCATCAAACGCGTGTGAAAGCAGAGCTTTCATTAGATACGGAAGCTCTGAATCAGAGTAAATACTAGGAGACAGGCAGAACATGAATGAATATGATATTTTTGAAAATTAAAAAAATTGCAATGTGAAAAACTTGTATCTACTGTTACACCCTTTTTAAATATTTGCTTTATTAAAGTTTGAACTTGTCCTAAATGCAAATCAGCTTTACCCCATTTTTGGAGCAGAAGCTTCTTTATGTCGTCTTATTTCCAGTTACCAGAAACAGATTACAGGGATTTTTTCATGTGCACAAACAAAGTATTTCAGTAATACACACAAAAAAACTGAAAACTAAGTTTTGTTGCATTGCAGGTCAGACTTGCTGCAAAGCTGAGTCTCACAAGCAGTATTAAGGTGACCCAAAGGATTCCTTTGAGCTGAAAGTCATTCATTCATAACCTGTTTATTTGCTCCTCTACCAACATGTTTTGGATGTAGTTTTGTCATTGGTGCCGTAACCAAAACACTGGAGCCCTGGCAGCTCTGAAGCATTGTTAGCCTTCTTTGGAAGGCTTGCTTAGGTTCACTTAAGGAGATTACAGCAATCCAACAGGAAATGCCCTTCTATTCATTGAGGTTGTATGGCTGAAAGGTGCACCTCATTGTATTCCCATGTTCACACTAACCTCATCGGATTTCACTCAATATGTTTAATGATTCTTACCAAAGATAATGTAGTACTTCTTTCTTTTTACCAACCAACTTCTAAATGTCCCCACACACACCTGCTTCCCCTCCCAAAAAAATCTATAATAGTATTTTTTCAGCTTGATATAATTTTCCCCATTTAGAAAATATTTGCATGTTCATGCAAGAAGCCCTTCAGAACTGACAGCGGGCTGTGAAAGGTGACATTGCCACCACTTACAGCGTGCACATCAGCTGTGCTGGCAGATCTTTTGTTGGGTGGACACCCTGCATGGTTCTGGTTTCACACATATCAGAGTTGCTAAATGTTAGCTAATACATAACAAGCTAACCTCAGTCCTATTTATTGTGGAGCAAATCAGCTTGATCTTGCCTTGTTTTTACGTGCATGCCAGGTATCCTAATCCACAGAGTGATCCCATCATGCTAGCTGGTCTAATCTAGCCGATGACCTTGCAGACGGCGTAATACGGGGTTATATAAATGACTGGCTTGATGTCATTGTGACTAATCACCATAATCTGACCACATCAGTCATGGAAAAGGGTGGATGGAGGGCAAAGAAGGTGGCCAGATGGACAAAGTTACATTTTTTATGTTAGTGGTCTGTGAAAGAAATCACGAGGGTGCAATATGTAGTTAAGGAGAAAAAAGGGTGCTAGCGATGGTGTGAAAAAAGTTCTTGCCATGTTGCAACCCCCTTTAACAACAATTTTAGTCCAGTTATTTATTTTTTTCCATCTTCCGTTTGACTCTACAGGGAGAGACAGATCAGCATGGCACTCAGTTATTTAAAGCCTCCTATTTATAGTACTTGCAGTAGGCACTGCTTCAAAGTTATTTATTAAAATGTACCCTGCACACAAACTGACAAACCTATTTCCTCGCGGTGCCACAACCGCATTTCAGGATTTTGCAGGAATATTAATGCAGGGCTGATGAGGGTTGTGCCATGATCAGAAGCACAGCACAGGTTGCTCTCATGGGTCATTCTTTGTGTTGCTGTGATGCTGAGTCAGCAAATTCTTCAGCCCTTAAGACAAAGCCATGTTCTGTGAGCTCACATGGGTGCCAATGTTGTTCCATGCAGCAGGCGATGAAATAGATACGTGTGTGCTATTAATGTAAGATATGTGAGGAATGCTGGACTGGAGTCTGCGTACATTTGTTTGTCAGCACATTGTACTAACCCCTCCCTCCAGAGGGAGGTGAAAACAGTGAAAACAAACAGGCTCTCAGGTGATCAAAGACAAAAGAAACGGTTTCTGATCACAAACCTATGCAGAAGCAGTCACATGTTGTTTTTCTCACATATCTGTGCACATTTAGGTTATCGAGCATCCAAATAGTTTGTCTAATAAGATGCACGTGACATCCAGGAAACCCAACATGCAAATACACCCCCTACTGTGTATTTACACTTCCCCTGCAGCCTGTTCAAGGCATGCCAACCCAACAGCGACACCAACGCAGGACTGATGGGATGTAACTCTGAATAAATGAGTGATTCTCATGCAGGAAGTTGAATTATGCAGTTTGACAACACATGTCTAAATAAGAGCAATGATAAAAAAGAGCAATAATATAAGATAATTAGTAACTTTTTTAAAACAAATAGAATATTTTTAATTATCTATATTTTTTGTGATAAAAGTATACATACACACAACTTTAGAATATGATTATTGAAGAATAAATACAGCATAGTATGTTTTTAATCTTATTTGTTTTGCTATTATTCATGTTTATGTATATTTCGTAATACACAGAACAGCTTGGACTGTAGTACACGGCAGTCAGTCAAAGTGATGCAACCAGAAAATCTGTAAAACCTGACAGCATGACAAACAGAAGCCAGTAAGCACATCAGTAATGGCTAGCCTCAGGGCAACTGTGTGTTTGTGTGTGAGTGTCTGCATATGTGTGTGTGTGTGTGTGTGTGTGTATGGAGAGTAGAAAAACATTTGCTGTCTCTCTTAGACTCTGACAGAATATTTATGAGAAGATGGATGGATGAATAGTGACAGAGCACTCAGTTAAAATGGCAAAAGTGGGAGTAAATTAAGTTCAAAAGCTGTAAAAAGATTGTGTGTGTGTGGGATGTGTGGTGTGTGTACAGATACAAATGTTCTAAGTTTATAGCCAGAAACATAAAATCTGCACTTCGAATAAAAGTAAAGCTCCCAGTTCTTTTATTTTTGTTTTTATCTTTATATTCTTAATCTAATCATGAAATGCAGCATTGGGTAATGTTGCTGTGACTCCCAAACTGTTATCAAATAGGTATTTTATCCATGTGAATAAACATTTCTGCTGTGTGAAAGTTTTGTCTCTCCTTTTTGTCTGGAAGAGTGATCACACCAACACTACCAAAGCAGGTGTGTAACGTTTGTCTGCGTGTTGCTTTCTTGTTTAGATCCCGCTCCATCCTCCATGAAAACACAGACGCTGTTGGAAAGCTCTGCAGTGGAAAGTCTGACTCGTTCTTTTAAGACTTTTATTCTTATGCTGATTATTTTTAAATTGTTTGAAAGTGAAATTATGTTTTTTTTATCAAATTTGCAGATATTTGTCAGATACTTTTCTGACTGGCATTGATGGAAATTTTAAAACTGAAAACAGCATTGATTATTTATTTGTCGTTTATTTATTTATCTGTCTGTTTGCCAGCTTGTTCTCAGTCCTGATGTTTGAGGCTGATATCTGCAGTCTGATCAAATTCTACTGATCCATAAAAGATCTTATTGGCTGGTTTTTGATGGGTGTACTTGTGCTTTAAAAAAATCTTTTTCAGTGGTTTAACTTTCCACCAATATTCAAGAAGTTTAGCTTGGTGGCTTTTACACAATCTCATCAGCAAACAGACAAATGGCACAGAAGAAGGGCTTCCATCCTAACCTGACCTCATAGTGTGTTACTGCAAGTGTTCTAAAAATTCTCCGTTACTACTCTACCGTTCTTGATGCAACATGAATCAAGCACAGCAACGATGCGTGTATTTTTAGTCTTACACGTACCAGAAGGCCTTCTCAGCCGATGTGCAAAGCTTGGCAGTATTCTAAAAATGGTGCCAGTTGTGTTTACATAATGTTTGCTGCTTGGTAAAAGGCTCTAAGGTTGATCAATGTAAGATTTTACATTTTGACAGTCTCCCTTGTGGCATCTGGTCAATAGACCAATTGGATCAATGGACATATTACTTTACCTTGTTGAAGATTTTTGCTAAGGTTACAACTGTGATAAGTTGCAGAAAAACCTGTTAATTTATATTCAACTAAACTTTCACATTTCTGACATTTTGAACCGATTAATGCTTAAACCCCTCCCTATGCTGTAACCTGCCTATATGTCATTATATAACCCCAACTGATCACTGCTGATTGGCTTTATTGATTTCCTCTGGGTAGATTGGAGCTTCCTGTGACTGATATTTTAGTCCCATTTGGAGACCAGCTACCCTGCTGCCAGTTGCATATTGCCAAATATTAATATATCTCATCACAGATGCTTTTAAAATTGTAGAAGAAATTAATACGGACATTTGAACCATTTCCTGCTTGATACAAGCTTCTCCCCATTTCTCTCTGCGTCTCAGTAGGAGGCAGCTAGTTTACTGCAGGGCTGTTACATAACTCTGCTGACTAGAAGCAGCTGTGACCGTGTGTGTGTGCATACAGGCTCCATCCAATTTAAATGCCACTTTTTGCAGACAGGATGGATGGTGGAGCATTTAGCCTCTTTGCAATGTCACGGTCCCGTATAAGGCTGCGTCAGGCATTTTCTTGTTAAATGAGCTGAGTGGACCTTTTTTTTATAGCATCTTCCACTCAGTGTTAAGTAGATTTGTTGGTGTGTGTGTGAGTGTGTGTGCAAAGTAAAAACCACAGTCTCTTTCAAATTCTGTCACATGGGATGTTTTGTTTCTTTCTTGCCTCCCTGCGTTCTTTCCTCATCAGTTCAGGCAGCATCCTTCTTTCATTCAACAAGGCACTTTGTTAACCATGACCTTGGCTGTGTAGCTTTCATTCCTCATATCTTTTGTCTGGGTACAGGAGACAGTGTGTCTGCTGTGTGATTAATGCTCTCACCATCTTTTGCTGCTGAGAAACACCATGACTCACTCTTTTTCTTTCCTGGCTTTTATTCTTCTACTCTGTAATTCATGGGATTTGTAAATGTTAGCTAAAGTTGCTTTCAGCAGGTAGCTCAAGATGGTGTTTTTCTTATTTCTCCTTATTATCTCAGCAATATATGAGGCACTAGGCACCTAAAATGAACAATATGCATCTAAGAGCATTTTAAAATAGTTTTTCTGAAAACTTGCAAACTCTTAAACAGTATTAAGAACAGCTACAAACTCTTATTTATGAAAGACTGATACTAACATGCAGAACATGTATTATAAAATGGACAATGCATGTATGGAACTTCATTAAGGCTTTATTTTTTAATGTCATATGCCTTATACAGATCTTCCAAAGCATTGCACTGCAGAGAAGCAGCCCATAAAGTTGTTTGCATTAAACATGTGCTTCTATTGCTGTGACATTTATGTGCAGGTACTTGGCAGCTATGAAAGAAAAGCTTGGGCCTCTGGTCTTCCAGTAAAGCAGTATAAATATTCAGTTTAATACAACAGTGAGACTGTTAGCCCAGTAAGGTAAGCTCATTAAAATTGTAGTAGACTTTGCATCAGTAAACTATCACAGAAAGGTGCCTTTTTAGTCCATTTCATGTTTTATTGAAAAGGCTGTGATGCTTGTGTTCAAGAAGATTGAACCCTCTGTTCCTCTAACAATGATGGTCTTTGGAGCCGTTTTATACAATCACCAAATAGCTCATTCAAGATTATGTCATCCACCTACCGGTACATTTTATTCCTTTCATGATGAATCATCAATATTGTTATTACTTGTTCTTCCCCAAGTTGCAAATATAATCTGACAGTTTTCTTACATATTACTTAACAAGGTACAACATAAAAAATACAACAACATAAAAACTAAAACAAAATGTACCTGGAAAGTACATTTTGTTGTATTTTTATGTTGGACATTTTTTATCATTTTCCCCATTAATGATGTATTTTGCTTGTAAGCTGGTATAGTGTTATTGACAAGTATTCACACTGGTGACCTGTTCAAAGCACACCCAGTGGCCCTCGCTGGACAGCAGCTGGAAAAGGCTCCAGCTAGCCCTGCGACCCCAAATCAGATCCAACAGAATTATCAGGAAATTAATGGAATAGTTTTTTTTACCTTGTATTAGTTTGTAACTATTATTAATGAATTTATTGTTGTCATTTTGTGACTTTCCACCTTGTGGTCACATTCTGAAAGGGGAAAAATGTCAGACTTGATGAGTTCAGCACAGTGTAAATGATGAAAAATGCTTTTGTATTTATTTTTTTATATCAAAGTCATAATATTACATATGATTGAATCACTAATTTTCTGCCTTCATTTTTGGCATCAAACCGTCAACCAGACCTTTATTAATTATATAGTGTTTATTAATATTTCAGTCTCTAATCCTGCCCTCATTGTGCATCTGCTGTTTCTTCTTTTCTTCTTCTAAATACAACACCTGACTCCATTCACATGTTTGGTTTATTTAAAAACACCTGCTTCCTTCTTCCCTTGTTCTGGCTGTTTCTCATTCCCTCTCCCTCCTTCCTTCCTGCACACTTTCTCCCTTCATGACCTCTGCTCCGCTCTCACTTTCACACCATTTCTCTGGCTCTTTTCGGGGCGCTTGTCATTTTTCCTTGTGTTTTTCTCACGGCAGCTCAGGATATGAAAGGATTGTTTTGTGTTTATGTGAGAATGGGAATGGGGAGGGATGGCAGCGGAGGGAAGAAAAAGAAAAACAAGATTGATTTTTTTTTTTTAATTGTAGGAAAGATATTTTTTATTTCAGTTTGGACTTTTTGTCTTCAAAGAGGATAAATAATACTGTGTAATCAATATATTTATTTTAAGCTTTAGATGGATTTAGATTAAATGATGGGTCATTTACGACACCTCATTTAAACTAGAATTTTTGTTCCATATTTTTCAAATCAACCAAAATTTCACTGGTATTCAGTCAAAGCCCAAATCATGGGGTTGATGCTGTGGGCTACAGATGCATGAAATGGAGCCAAAATGTTTACACAAGGGGCAAAAAGCTGTTGATGTCATTTGCAACTGATGTCTGCTGGGATGACGGGGAGGTGGATATGTACTGAAGTATTGAGGTCATGTCTGTTGCCTGCAAATGATGTCACCTGTGCTTAAGACATTTTGTGGTTGCTACAATTTGTTTGTCATCAGGATCTTTGAAGGAGTTGCTCAAGGAATATTGTATTCAGTCTGTTTTGTTAGCATAAAGTGCATTGGGTTGTATTATTCATAAGCTGTTTTCATAGATTCACTGTAGCCCTGACACTTCTCTGTTCAGGAATGGCTGCATGTGAAAAATCTACTCGTGTAACAAGTATGTGTTATTGTGCACACATCCAAATCCACAGGGTATTGCGTTCAATGTAAAAATGGCAATCAGGGCGCCTCACTGTCATTCTGTGAACCAAACACAACCATTGTAAGTGTGCATTTTGCATCATTGCACACTTCTTGTGTGCTTTAGCCAGATGTCATTCCAGCTGTGAGGATGGATCTCCTGTGTATAATCTCACACTGTGAAATTCATGTGTAAACGGCGACTGTTGAGACTGTTTGGACAGGTTTCTCCATTTATTTTCCACATTTTTCTGCATTTAATACGCAGAGATTGTCATTGTCTGCCCTGTCAACATTCAAACGAGACATTTTTCTGTAAACCTGAAACAGATTCTGACTCATGACAGATGGGTTTGTGTTAAAGACTGTTTGTCTGACAGATAACAGACAGCTGTCTGTAGTAATTAAGCAGACAACGTATGTTTGAGTTATAAATGTCCCAGCTGTTTGATAATGAGCAACATGGCTGTTGTTGAACACTTTTGTTATCGATTCTTTATTTTTACATTTCTTTTTATATAATTTTGACAGAGAACAACAAAGAGCTTTGAAAATACTACTTAGAGTTTACTACCACCATATTTATTCTGCATTTTGTTTACAATCACTGCACCCATTTCCATTTTCTGCCATTGTATGAAAGATAGAGTGGCTTAAGACTTTTGCACAATAGGAAAGTAACGAGGTAAAGCTGTAAAGATGATTGACGTGTCTCTGTACTGTCGATGACACGTTTCTTGCATAAAATGAGTTTATGCTTCTCACAAAAGAAAAAACATTTTTTAGATTAAAGCCATTAAGCAGAAAAGTTACAGAAACATTTCTCCTCCCAAATAAAAAAAAAAATCAGCAAATTTGCTCTAAAATTTGGATGTTAGACCCATAAAATATTTTAATATATTTTTTCAGTGGTGGAGCAACATGAAGGAGAGCACAAAAAGCCTGCATGGATGCTGTGATGAATGGCCGTCGTGTCCACACATTGAGCTGTATTATTTTAGTTGTGTGTGTGTGTGTGTGTGTGTGTGTGTGTGTGTGTGTGTGGAAACGTGCAGAATCACTGATGATAGATAGTGCAGATTATAATTTTTTTTTTTTTCCCACGATCAATCAGCAGCTCTCTGCAGCCGCGTGACGCGCTCTCTGTCCTTCCGACTCACTCTTCATCACCTCCTCCTCTCACCTTATCCCGGTTCTCTCCGGCCTCCCCGGAAAAAACGTTTGATGTCGCTCCTTTCTCACACTCCTTCTCTCCACGTTTCCTCCCTCCTCTCTCACTCATTTCTTTTTCTCTTTCAAAAAAAAGAAAAAAACTTCCTGCGTTTTGATTCTCTCAGTATTGTTCACCGTGTCTGTGTGTATTTGCACATACAGTACCAGGAGTGTGTGGGAACTGTGTGTGGGAACAGAGACATATCTTTATTTACTACGTTTAGTCTGTGTTTTTAGTATTGTGTGTGTTTATGGGAACTGTTTACTAGAAACTGTTTTCCTGTTTTGATGTTGACAAACCTACAGACAGATTCTTATCTGGTGCTTTGTCTCTTTATGATTTTGTTTGTGTACCTTTTTGTATATGTGTGTATGTTTGTAAGTGTATGAATGTGTGACAGCTAGAAGAGACCAAACCCAGTCTAGAAAATATAGAAACCTACTCGGGGGAAGAAAAAAAACAGGAAGCATTTGCTGAATGACACGGTCATATTAGGAGCCAGGAAGTCAAAGTGATGGAGTCTCTGTTGTAACAGAGTTCCCAAGACCTGGTCACCATGGTTACAGGGGTTAAGAATGAGTTGAGGTGAAAGACAGAGGTCAACGGTTTTACCCGACAACAGGAAGATGGTCTGTATTATTTTGAGGGCAAATATGAACCTACTCAGAGAGCGCCACTCTGAGGTCACAATTTGCTGTCAAAAGTCACAATCCATCTGTCAGTGGGGGAAATATCTTCTGAGAAAAGTTCCACAGCAACTTCACTCACATGTCTGAGCAGCTGCTTGTTTGAGTAAAGGAGATGCTGTTAAATGAATGAGGATAATTACAAAACATTATTGACAACTGTTCTTATATTTACTTACTAAAGTAACAGGTTCTGGTTTTTCAGACGACTGATTTGATCAAAACGCTCAATTTTGTGTTTCTGATAAATTTCAGAAAAACCAACAAAAGAGCACACGCTGTTGCTTCTGCTTAGCATTTTAATTTCACTTTAAGTTCTAGTTTTCATGCAACAAAAGGACTTTTTTGCTCCATTAAAGGATTAATAGATTAATCAGTTATCCGTTTTAAACGAGCCTTTCAAAGAATAGTTAGTTAGAATAGCAATTTTTTTCCAAGCATGGTGGCACATTGTGCATTTTTTGCTTTTGTTTTGCTTTGTATTATCTATCTATATATCTATCTATATATATATCTATCTATATATCTATATATATACATATATATAAAGTTCACTACTTGTGCATACCCATGTGAGAAAAAAAATAATAAAAAAAAGTCAGAATAATGTTGATTTACTTGTTTGTGTTTGACTCAACAGATCTGGAAGGTTAAAAACTTGTGTGTTAACATATTTGTGCAATTTTTAAAACTTGCACATGTGTAAAACTTTTTTGCGTGCATTATTTCCAGATGTTTGTGCATGCATTTCAACATACAGTCATAAGCACTCATTTATGTACAAAGGGTTTATACGGTTTACAAATTATGTCTTAACACACACACACAATATTGATTTGATTTTGTCTCCATACTTATGCTACTATTTTTTTTTTTTTGGCACAGAAGAAAGCACCAGTTAAACCAGTGAGATTTGTTGCATTTGCAGTAAAAAGAAGCCGTTCAGGGTTTGTTTAATTATCTAATCATGTATGCCTGTTGCTTTGTCAGTTGAAGCTTCCCAAGTCTGAGTGGGACAGATTAGATTGTTTTATTATCTCTCTGTTAAAAATGAAACAAGTGATAGTAGTGGTTGGGTTGGTAGATTTAGTAGATTGATTTTGCCTGAACTGACGACAGCAGCAGCCATTAATAATAAAATACATCACAGTGACATCTATTTAGATATTATCAAAACTAAACAGTGGGTTTTTCAGACTCATCATGAGGCCATGACTGCAGCTTATCTTTGTATTTGGTGCTGTGATTAATGCGTTATGATGATGTGGTTTACAGGCAGAGTTTTATTCTCAGTTTCACTTTATTTTTGTTTGTGAAGCGCTGCAGCAAAGTCAAAATGATCCTTCAAAAACAGCCGCAATGCCGTTGGACTGCAGACCGATACATGCCTAACAAGGCCTGTTGCAATAAGTTAATTAATTGTACGATAAGAAAAAGTGAGCTGCAATCATTTTAGTTTGTCTCTCTCTCTCTTTAACAAAGACTGGATGATAATTGATTCATCTATGGTACCCTAAAAGAGACCAAATCAGAGGAAGCTGTGCTAATTCATCAGTACTAGCAATCCCCGAGCAAGCCAGGGAAACTTGAGATTTCTTCTCATGAGCCTGGATGGGGACAGATTGTTTCTGTGACCTCCTTAGACCTTCAAATATCATTTAAACAAGTGAAGAGAGATCTACAGACCACAAACATAATCCATCAACAGCATTTATTGAATTAATCTGGTCAACAGCATTGAAAACAAATAAATGGCTACTCTCATACATACCCTCAGGCTTCCAGAAAATCTCCAAAGCTAACAGGTGTCTAATCAACAACAGACTCTGACACTTTCATTAAGTTATGAAAATATTTGTTTTACACTTTTCTCTTGTGAATCCGGTTGGTAATCCATCTGTGCAAATTCTGTTAAATGTTTGTAGGTTTGTAGGGACTTGTGCAATCAGCTCTGGATAATTGGATGTAATGGCACTGAGCTATTGACGTTTGGCCCATGAAAGTGCTTCGTTTGAGGAAAATGGAAGTGCATTTAAATTTAGAAGAGTTTAATGTGCTTTTAATCAAATTTAGAGCCATCTCCCATCTTCTCTCCAGCATTCTTCGGTCGTTCCATTTCTGACAGACTACATATAAATGGCATCTTCCTTTCATTGATCTGCAAAGTCTCCACATCTCTGACTGGTATTCCTTCCAGTTTCCATGCTGCAGATTAATAGTTGAAAACTACCTGAATCATTGGAAACTTCATATATAATTCATGCTCAGGCACATTCAGCCGGTTGCTTTATGGGTAAATAAAGGAGGGGACTGTGTATTGACACACTTCAGGAGCCCTTTAGATTTAAACTTTGTGAGGTTTTAGATGCTATCTGAATGTCTGATCATGAAGTGGACTTCTCAAACTGTTTAATCTGAGATAAACTTGGGCCAGTTTCAGTTTATATACTCAAACCACCAGAAGACACGATAACAATAACTTTGTTGGGAGATATCATTGTCTCTCCTTGTCCTCCATTACTTAATGAGGACATGGTGGTGGCCAAATAGCATTTAATGGATTTTTGATGATCTGCGTCAAGCGACAGTTTGTCAGTGAGATCATGATAAAGTTCTGATTGAATTAAGTTTGATTCAGCTGACTTCACTTAGCTAAAAGATTTCCCACCCTTTCATTTTTTTCCTCTTTTTATTAGCTCAACTGAGGCCATATTAGTCCAAGGGAATATTCAGATATGATGGTAATGGGTCTGTGAGGAAAAGAAAAGGGCCGTGCACGTCCGACTTGTAGTTATACTTAGCATCATTGCTCCATCTGATCCCAGTCCAGTGTTGGTAAAATGGAAAAATAGTTTAGAGTATGTGTATTTTAATTAGCTGAAAAGCTTTTTACCTTTTGAGTTTCAGTAGATAATATTCATGTCGTCAACTTAATGTTGTCAGTTATAAACTTTTCCAGCTGGTGTGAACAAAATGCTGCAACGCACTTGTTTTTAAATGGAGGCATATTTCATATTTTTAGAAAGCAAACAAGCGGAAAGATAAATAATTAAAGATGAAGATGGCATTGAAAGGTGTTGTTTGATTATTTTTTTTAGGGAAGGGTATTGAAAGCATGTGGATGTTTCCGTTGGCCTGTTTCATCCTGCTCACTGATTCTTATTTCCACTCGCTGTTCTAATTCGAGGCCCTGTTTTACAGCAGGTGTGTTTGAAAGCCTCACCTGGTTTCCGGAGGCAGAAAATTATGATATATAAATAAATAAGTGTATGCTAAGAAGATTACTTTCACAACAGAGTCTGTATTAAGTTAAAGTCCAGTTACACGGACTTGCTTAAAGCATTATGCAGTGTTTCTAATAGACGAGTCTAATTTTCTAAAACTGTGACGGAGCAGCACATGTGAGCTGATGTTTTGTTCCTCTGTGAAAGCTCACACAGATGCTCCGCGGATCAGACAGAAATCCTGCTTTACCTTTTATGGTGGCCTGAACAGAAGGTGTTGACAGTAAATATCAGGTCAACTCGCAGATGAGACCACAGAAACACAGGAGACAGTTTATGTTGCTGTATGCTTCAGTAGCAAGCGCAGCAACACTTACATTTCACAGAAAATGTTGCAATCACAGTTACAGAATATTATAAAAGGTATCTGCTGTTATCTGAACTGACAGCGTTTTGTGTCCTTGTATGTTTTATTTCTTTTTGCTAGTAGAATTGTTTTTTTAAGCTCTACTTTTTACTTGCATGTTAAAAGCTCACAAAGCACTGTACAGCCTTTGTGTTTTGACTTGTTGCTAATGTTAATTTTTGTTTTAATAAAGATATACAACAAAAATCTGAATGGTAAATGGACTCATACTTGTATAGCGCTTTTCCAGTCTTATCAACCACTCAAAGCGCTTTACATAGTCACATTCACTCATACACACACACTCACACTCCGATAGGCACATCGGGGGGCTAGTAGGGGTTCAGTGTCTTGCCCAAGGACACTTCAGCATGTAGGAATTGAACTCCCAACCTTCTAGTTGAAAGACAACTGCTCTTTGAATGAAACCGGCTTCTCATCACTGTCTAATAGAGTCATTCTATCTTGGAATAAAAGTGATAAATCTTTCCTACAGTTGGAATGTTACTTCCCACTCAAATCTAATGTGATCACATCTAATATCATGGCTACACTTGTCTCCATGTCGTTCCACCGCTCATCCTACTCTGTCCGTCTTGTGCAGGGCTTCCAGAGCAGTACTACAGTCTCACCTGGTTCCTCAGTCCAGTTCTTGGCCTCATGTTCACCCCTCTGATTGGCTCAGCCAGCGACCGCTGCACTCTGCGGTGGGGTAGGCGAAGACCCTTCATCCTGGCTCTCTGTATTGGAACACTGATTGGAGTGGCACTGTTTTTGAATGGATCATTGATAGGTGAGTGCGTATGTCCTTTTATGGACAAAAAGTAATGCTATCCCCCACCTTTTAATAAAATCAGTTTTGGTTCTTTTAATGAATTTTAATGAAAAACACTGCATCAAATAGAAGCAGATGAAGTTTTTATGAGACTTGCTAGATGCTTAAAAAGAAAACGGCTATTAAAAGATTTCACTGCAGTTCATTAACTGAATAGATTTGTTTAGAAAATGAGGCAAACATTTGCTTTTAGACTTGCATAATAGAACTAAATAATGTAAAAATATAAGAAGACTAAATAAAGTTCATTTCATGTAGTTTGTAGATAACTGAGTATAGGTCTGGTGGCAAAAACCCCCAACATGTTGTGCAGGAGTGGCATTTTTTTCCCAGCATGTATTTGTCCCTGAGGGAAAAGAGAATCACATCAGCTTCCTGCTACTCAGTGGAGCATCACTAGCTATAAGCTTCCCCTGCTGACATTTGTGTACCTAAACAAAAGCTGATATGACTCACTGTCCACTCAACCCTCAGCTCACTGCATCAGTCAGATGTCATCACACCGTCCAATCCAGTGAAACAAATTGATCAGCTAGAATTTGTGCAAGATGCATATTGATCCTTCCAGCATAGTTCTGGATGCAATGCCATTAAACATACATGTTGCAGCTGCACACATATATGTGTATAGTGTCCTTCCATTAAAGAACTAATAAAAACATCTGTCAATGAAATGAGTTGAAGTGAACATTAGTAATCATAAAATCATATTTCTTATGAACTGTGCTTCAATTAAAATATTTTTAAAAACACAGGCAAACAAACATGATGATCTAAGATCTTTTTTCTACTGCTTACCATTCAAAAGTAATGTTTTACTTCACTAAATTAATTTATTTTTATTACTTTTTCAGTCTCGGTCATTTGAGTGACTCTTGTAAAATGATCTTTTTCTATAATAGAAGATATGAATAAACTCGAGGACCAGTGTAAACGACACTACACATAATCATGACTGCACTTGTACCTAAAACAGCTTGTTATTTACAAGAGTACATTTATTTTCAAATGGAGAAAAATCTTCTAATCAGATTTTAAAAATCTTTTGGGTCATAAATGGTCAAATTGGTCTAAAAAAACATAGTTTCACCCAAAACAGCAACCACTACATCAGCTGATTTAGGGCATTAAAATAACAAAGTGTGACATTTTCTGTTGTATATTTGTGGGAAATGATCAAGAAATCCTTCCTGCGTGATTATTTAATTAAAGAATGACTATAAAAACATTTTTTGTTCTTTTTGGAACAGCAGGTGTGATATTATGGGTTATCTTAGTTATTTGGCTTGAAATTTAATATAAATGTTTATTTGACAAGCTCCATCCGTTGCTCTTGTGATCTAACAGAGTTCATATTCCACATTCTGACAAATGTGTGACAAACATGTACAATATTGAACCAGGCCTTTTACGTGTTGGATATAACAGTGTAAGGAATTGTCAGATGAGTTATAAATAACAAGAGCGAGAGTTTGTGTGTGAACTTTTTTCTGTCAGCAGATTCTATTCCTATTCTGTTCTGCCTCCATTCTTCTAGGAAAAAGTTGGCACTCAGGTTGAATCAGGGCACCAGGGAGGTGTGTGTGTGTGTGTGGTTGACATGGGAACCCAGTGACCTGTATCTGTATAGAGAAATGAACAAATAAAATGAACATGTGTGCATTTCCATGGTTGTAAATATAAATGAATGTGTGTGAACAATATAGGGTGACATGGGAAAGCTGTAGTAACCTGCTGAAGTGTGTGTAGCCATGTGTGCATGTGTATGTGTTGACATGGGAACACCAGAGCAGGCAGTTCACAGGGAAATGCTTCCTGTTTGCTTCCCCCTCTCGACCAATCACAGTTCACTTCCTGTCTGGGTGCCTGGCTAGTGAGGATTGTGGCTCCATTGTCACACACACGCGCACACACACACACACACACATACACATGCTTTTATTCTCAGGCGTTAATAGATTTTAGTTTGTAAAGTAATGCTGTGTCACACACTTAAATACACACTTCCTACTTCACTTTTTTCATACACCGTCTCAGTCAGGCCACAAACCTGAATCGGAGGTGAAGACTAGAGTGATGGGAGGCACAAAGTCACTCCTAATATGCAAAGCACTATGGGAAATGTGCAGTGACCTGTTTCTAGCAGCTACTGAGAGTCAATAATCATTTATTGACCAAATGTGCAGCATTAACATCTGCATAAACAAACTTTGTATGGTTGTCACAAAAAGACACCCCCCCCCCTCTTTTTTTTTTCTTTTCTTTGAGCTCTTATTTTTTAATTGCGACGTGGCCTTATAACCTCCAATTTTAGTTTGCAGCTTATTCACCAACCAAATAAAAGATTTAATTATTTTCTTCTCTCTTTTTCTTCATCAGGCCTGTCGCTCGGCGATGAGCAGGGGAGACAACCAATAGGAATTGTTCTTACTGTGCTGGGTGTCGTGGTGTTGGACTTCTGTGCAGATGCTACAGAAGGACCGATCAGAGCATACTTGCTAGACGTGGCCGACACAGAGGAGCAAGACATGGCGCTTAATATCCATGCTGCCTCAGCAGGTTTGGCTGATGCAAAACATTTCGCTTGGTTTTAATTAATTTGATCTGCAGACAGATTTGAATAGTTTAGTCTTTTCATGCATTTATTATCCGTGTCTGCAGGTCTTGGTGGTGCAGTCGGCTATGCTCTTGGAGGTTTAGACTGGACGCACACCTTCCTCGGATCGATCTTCAAGTCCCAGGAGCAGATCTTGTTCTTCTTTGCTGCAGTTCTCTTCTCTATCTCTGTGGCGCTCCATCTTTTTAGCATTGAGGAGCAGCAGTATTCACCACAAAATGACCGACTCGACCAGGTACTGAGCTGTAGAACGACACTAAACTCAAAATGGTAAACAGGGAAAGTTTTCAGTGACATCAAGGAACGTTCTTCTCCTCTTTCCCATTTTCTTGTACTAGGAGAGTCTTGACCCCGCCCACCTACAATCATCAGCTAATGGCAGAGCAGGGCTTCTTGCCCCCAAACTGGAAATGATTGGAGAAAATGATACGATAGAGAGCTACGACTTTTATGATCCCTATGGAGATGATCAATCGGAGCGTGGTGACATGGACATTGATTTCTTGGAAGTGGAGCTTGTGAGAAGTAAGTTAAGACTCCTTCTGTTAAGTCTAAAAATCTAAAAACTGCTGTGTCGACCACGATTTATGGGGAACATCAGGAGGATGATTCCCTCTTCGTTCTTGCTCATCCTTTACTCTTAAACTCACCACCCTACTTTTCTTCCTACAGGTAAAAGTGACAGCGTCCTTGCCATGGCTGATGCCACTCTTGACCACCTGGACCACGACGCTTTATTCTTGGGCCACTTGGAGCCGTCCATCTTTGCCGACCGCCTCTCCCCCTATCCTGGCTCACCTCCCAGGACTTCTTCCTTTTTCTACCCTAATCACAGCAGTTCCCGTCCGCCGCTCGGCCACATCAGACGCAGCAGCAGCACGGGAAGCGAAGACCTGCTCCGCCCCCACCACATCAATCATCAAACACACCCTCTCGCTCCCCGGATATCCCGCCTCTCGGCTTTCTTACAAGAAATGGAAAATGATGACGGGCAAGAAGCGCTGTTGAACAACCAGCTAAATGAGCAGCGGACTCTGAACGGGAGGCTTTTAGCCAGTGTCACACATCCTGACAGAGATGGCAGCAGGCTGAGCTGTAAAGGACAGGCACACCGCGCTGGGATGGTTAAAGGTTACTTTCTACATATTATTATCCACTCTAAACAGTGTAATAAAAATATCATGTATATAAATTAATTCATGTAAACTTTGTTCTAAGCATTGTCCAAAGGAGACTAGTTTAGGGCAGCTTTTAATCTTCTAGATGAAAAGATGTTGAACAAGATAAACCAGTGAGATGTCATAATAAGCTTTCCTCATTTAGCTGCCAGCACCGGAGCTCCCATGCGGCAGCCGCACCACCGTCACACCTTCTACCGCCAGCCATCCTGCACTTTCTCATACTACGGCCGGGTGGGAAGCCATCGTTACCGCTATCGCCGAGCCAACGCTGCCTTACTCATCAAGCCGTCTCGCAGCATGAACGACCTGTATGAGGTGGAGGCCCGACACCGGAGGCGAAGCAGAAAGAGGAACAGAAACCGCAGTGGAAACACTAACTCCTCCAGCGGGGATACAGAGAGCGAAGAGGGAGAGGTCTTCTACTTTTATCCTTATTTTTCACATTGCTGACCACCAAGCACCAGTTTATATTTATAGTGATGCTGACGTTTCCCTAATTCTCGTCTCCTCTGCTCAGGTTGAGACGACTGTGCGGCTGTTGTGGCTCTCCATGCTGAAGATGCCTCCAGAGCTGCTGCGTTTGTGTGCCTGCCACCTCCTCACTTGGTTCTCCATCATTGCAGAAGCTGTCTTCTTCACGGACTTCATGGGACAAGTCATCTACCACGGAGATCCCACTGTATGAAATTTAGATACTTAACTAATTTAATCAACCAGTATGTCTGCAGGGCAAAGAAAACATGATTGACACTTTATTTCTATGCAGATGTAGAATATTAACACAACGTGCTGTTTGCAGCTGTTTCCGCTGAACTGATCAGTGCAAAACAAATTCATCTCTCTTCCCAAGGCTGCTGCTAACTCAACATCATTGGATAATTATCACAGAGGAGTTCAGATGGGGTGCTGGGGACTGGTTATATATGCCATGACTGCTGCTACATGCTCAGGTAATCTCATCACTTTTTATACTTTTTCTGGACTGCAGTTATGTATAAGCTCAAGGCCCAAACTCTTCCTCTTCCAGCTGTTCTTCAGAAGTATCTTGACAACTTTGATCTGAGCATTAAGGTTATTTACATCCTGGGGACACTTGGATTCTCAATAGGTAAAAAAAAAACCACTGCATTCCTAAATAAAATTAATTAAGACTTACTGGGCTGTAACATTCAGGTAATGTATATAAATATACATTTATATTTGTCTTTTATTCCCTTCTCCATAGGAACTGCTATCATGGCAATCTTTCCTAATGTGTATGTTGCCATGGTGATGATCAGCAGCATGGGCATCATCTCTATGAGTATCTCCTACTGTCCTTATGCTTTGCTGGGGCAATATCACGAAATGAAAGAGGTACCCGAGTTCACAGATCTGACTGAAAAATGTTTTTCTGTTTTACTCAGAGACCAGTAATGATTAGTAGCATTTTATCCGCATGAACTAATAACACGCTTGTTTATTTTTGCTGTGCCAAATGCAACCACATTTCCCTCAAATGCAACTCAAAAGTCAGAAAAAAATCTGCTCTTTAATTCTCAAACACAAGGAAACTCCTAGTTCTGAATGAATGAATAGATAAATACAGAAAGTATTGCTTGTAGTGTTTGTCAAAGAGGGGACGCTCATATGGTCTCATGCAAAGTCATCTTTTGTTTATGCCTGCTGTGTAAAAGTTTTTTAGGGTGATTAACATATTGTTAAGTATGAATGCTAACATGAACAACACACTTTTATAATCTATTTATTTCACTTTAGGCAAACTTTTATCTTAAGTTTCCTTCTAAATGTGATTTTTCTCTCACTTCTGCAGTACATCCAACACAGTCCTGGTAACTCCCGCAGAGGCTTTGGCATCGACTGTGCCATCCTATCCTGCCAGGTTGGTCTTCATAATTTCTTAATCACAAATGACTTGACACTGAAACCTCCTCTGCTGCAAGCAGCAGCTTCTCTAAACATTTAACCCAGATAACACATGTCATTAATGGATATTAGGTATATATTAGATATATAAATGATAGCTAATTGTTATTCTGTACAAAGAGCAGCATTGCTTTGTATTTTCCATATTTAAGTATTTAAAAAACTGCACTACTAAGACGGTTACGGCTGCAACACTACTTTAATCCGAGCTCTGGCAAGGCAATGCTGTTTTAGCTATCTGTATCTGGTCCTCAAGTATTGTGTTCCAGCAGGTTTTAGATCTTTCCCTGCTGACACACATTAACGGTAATCAGGCGTGTTACAGAAAACCTGAGGAACGATGACCCTCAGAGCTGGTGATCTCTGGCTTTAAAGCCTAATTTAGCTGAATATGCACATTAGAAAATTGCATTGTAATTTTGCAGGTGTACATCAGCCAGATATTGGTGGCCTCTGCTTTGGGTGCTGTAGTGGAAGCAGTTGGCAGCGTTCGCGTCATTCCCATGGTGGCCTCTGGTGGATCCCTCCTTGGATTCTTCACCGCCTGCTTCTTGGTCATTTACCCAGCTCCAAACAACGGGTGAGACAACTGTTGCAGCTTCCCATTTTCTCAAAATCTCTTTGCTTTGTGTCTGCTGTTCTTAACCATAGCTACAATTCACTTAAATGTCAGATTTCTAGAAAGAAAATGAATGAAGATAATCTCTCAGAACTGACACGTTAATCCTACAAGCTCAGTCTGAACAGGTTCTCGTTGTGTTTGACAGGGAGGGGGACTCGGCCAAAGCTTCAGAGAAAAGGGCTTTGACAACGCTGGAAAATCCCAGCGGCAGTGACGATCCTGTTACAGCAGTGATAGAGAAACCTAGCTTCCTCAAGCTCACCAAGGAGGGAAAAGCTACCACCACCACCTCCACCTCATCCTGCCATATGGAAAATGAGTCTGCCCTGTGATTGGCTGACTGAGGTGCTGCAGAAGCAAATAAGCTGACATTTGACTGCTAGCTTTGACTAATCCAAAACATTCAACCTGCTGTGCGGCAACTTATCAAACTTAAATCATCCTGATCCAAGTACTGTGTAGCTCTCAGCAAAATTCCCTCCACTCGGCCCTCACAGACATTTTCGTGATCCAGCGCTGATTATTTTACTGTGGTTTTAGGGAGAGGTTGTGTCGGTCTCTCAGGGCCTTTAAGAGGTGCTACTGAGCAGCCGCCTGGATGGGAATCTTCAGGGGACTTTGCACGCACACACCTCCTCATCTGGGGTCAATCTAACAGAATGACCGCCTGAATAATGAACACTGCTGACAAACATTAGTCCTTGAAGCTGCAATCATTAAAAAAAAATGCTGAAAATCTTTCTTCCTCACCCTGGAGTCGACTCAATCAAGTCTTTGCTTTTGTGATCCTGAAGCTGATTGACTGGTGTCTCAAACGGAGGCTTCACATGCACCAAAATAACCACGACAACTCGCTCGGCTTTGTGGGACTTTTACAGCATTCTCCGACAGTAGCTTTAAGACTCTAAAGACATTTGGAAGTGGCATTTTGGAAACTCTGATTTTGAGCACCCCAAACTGTTTTTTTTTATGTCCTGTTACATAGCAGACGTGCTAAAATCTTTATTTAATCCTTACTGCATGATAAATATAATAAATCATATGATCTACTCAGAAATGTTGAGCATGAGCATAAAGCTGTAAATCCTCAGAAGGAAGATGCAATGTGTGCAGAGAACAGGGCATTGCAATCTAAAACGTTACTTTATTGGCAAGGATTTTTCTCTTTGTTTGCTAATCTTATTGAACCTACATGCTGCACGTTGGATGAGCAGAGAAGAGACGAACCAAACCTGCTTGCTGTGAGGACGTTTGTCAGTAGCTGCACATTAGCGTGCATTTCAGTGAGAAGGATATTCTGTCTTTTGCATCTTGAGGTCCAGCTCGTCCATCTGAGGGACATCAGCGGGATGCTGCTTCCTGACTTTGTTCAGCGCTGAGATTTAGTTGTTTTTGCAGCAGCGGTTTTAAGCTTGTTGCTGAAGGTTTATCGGAGTATCGTGGTCCTGTTGTGTTCCACGTTAATGGGCCAAATATAATCAGTAAAACGAGCTAGAGCGGGAATATCTCACAGCTGGTGCTGATTAATCCTGTATGTCAGAGGATGGAGGGTGTTACAAGCTGAGAGGACTGGAAATATTTGTACTTTTGGACAACAGTTTGACTTGTTAAACACTCTCATTGTTTCTGAGAATTAAATGCTGAAATTTATGCCTCTGAGGAACTAAACAGAAAATGTCAGATGTGAAATTATTTATTGATAATGAAGGTTTTAGCTCCCCTGTAGCTGAATTGGGGCTGTGAGCATCGGTGTTCGACTCTGTTTCAGTGGTGGTGTCCAGTCGTGGATTAGTTCAGTGCGTTTGGACTGACTACTAACCATGTATAATGACATGGCTTTACATGAGACATAAGACCTGGTTCAATTTCTGCACTCGGACTTGAGGTTGCTTGATTGGTCCAACTTTGAAGCACAATTCAAACCGTGACTAGGATAAACATTGCCCTGCTCTGCTATTACACATAGTCTTGAGTTGTTTCTTGTCAAAGTCAGATGAATATTTTGACATTTTCCAGAGGCCCTGTGGATCCAGACAGTTTATTTCTGACTGATGAAGCAGCCAGATTGGAAAGCTGCAGAATTTGTGCTGTGGTTGCATCTGCTGATGGCAAGCAGGAGGAGCAGTAACGTGATGTCAGTGAGGAAGTGAAACTGCTGAATTTAGCTTTAATTTTAACCTTTAATAACATCCAATAACAGTAGAGACTAATAGTATTTAACACCAGGGCAAACCCAGAGATTGTATACAGCTGTTGATACTTAGACACAGTCATCTTAATCTTTTGAATGTTTTCTTAGCCGATGTTGCTGAAAACAAACTTGAAAAGCTGAAATGACAGATTTATAATTGTGTGTTGTGCTGTTCCTTTTCTGACAAATCAAATGTTTGTTGCAATAATTACTCCTTTTAATAAGCTGCAGAGGGGACTGTGAAAGTGTTTTTTTTCCTAGCAAAGTACAGTTTGAGGTGTTCTTATTTCCTGTGTGGGGTTTTCTTCTTCCCTCCCTGCATCTGTCAGAGTGAGAGGCTGCAGATTTGGGTCAGTTTTATATTTAGCTCAAACAGTTTAAACGAGCAACCTGAAAGGAGGAGATGTGTATGCTTCGGTGGACTACCTAACGGTTGAAAGAATTTTTTTTTCATGTGTGGTAAAACAATTTATTTTGAAGATTTTGTAAGAATTTACTGATGATGATGATGCTGTTGGGAGTTTTTTTTTCTTCTATTTTTACATTTGAATATTGTTTTGGTGCCGATTTTATTTGAGGTTTTCAGGATTTCAGGTACCTTCAGTGAGAACCAGAGCAGATGGGAGCGAGTATTTTGCTTCCCGCTCGGGCTGTAGTGCAGGAATGATGCTGGAAGACCGTAAGATGCTTTGTGGCCTCTGTGACTACAATGGTGATAACTTGTTTGATTTTTTTTCTTTCTAAATAAAAAAAAAAATGCCATGCAAGTTAAATGATAAGCATAAAGATATAAAGTAAAACAAATGTAAAACTTTGGGTTTGGGAAGTTGCATGCACTAACGCAATGTGCACGTATAGAACACCAAAGTTAGTCTCTGTACTAATCACTCACATTCTTTAGTCCCAACATGTTAGAGGTGTGTTTTCTAAGGCATAACTGGAAGTTTATTTGTTTAACTTTAAATATGTAACACGCACTCCTAAAGATGGGAGCTTTGTGCTTGATCAGGGTCAGTATGCTCCAATCTAGCATGTGGATTTTATCCGTTTTTTGCACAAGTATCAGATAGCATCCATCACCCTGCTTTTCAACACAACTCACAAGTGAATGGAGGTTGAACTCTGTTAAAATATGAGATTTATGTAAACGAGAACCTCCTGGCTGCAAATACTTGAAGTGCAACATGAGTGTTTCTGATCCAAAACAGCAAGTATTTGTTTTGAGAGGAGGGTTTTTGCTGTTTAATGTCCCAAGCCTTTTTAACCTGAATGTCCAGAAAGTGTGGCCACTTACTCGGTCCACTGCGAGACTGAGTTCTTAATCTTTGATTCCATCTCGTGATTTTTAAAAATGCTTTTTTTTTCTTTAAAAATGGATGAATGTGAGTTGATTTCAACTGAAATCAGTCTTGTTTTGATGTCCGAATAGCCAGAGTGGGCGTCCTGACATTGCACATGGAACTTGCACATAATAAGTTCTTAAAAAAAAAGAAAAAAGAAAAAAACTTTAGAAATATGTTGCAAAAGGAAGAAAGAAGCAACTGTGGTTAT
This sequence comes from Pseudomugil gertrudae, assembly GCA_037177535.1. Lineage (NCBI taxonomy): Eukaryota > Metazoa > Chordata > Actinopteri > Atheriniformes > Pseudomugilidae > Pseudomugil > Pseudomugil gertrudae. The sequence continues at coordinate 14,894,049 of JBAMHV010000018.1, forward strand.
TTATTATTTTTTAGCTTTTCTGTTTGTAAAAGACACTTTTCACTTAGTTTCCAAAAAGCTGAAGTAAAGCTATTCTGTTTGCTGTTACAGGAGATTTAACAGGGGTGAACTGGACTCAGATCGAGTGTGTAAGTGTGTGTGAGAAAACAGTTAATATGTTAAGCAAAATACCTGTGTTACAAATGTCATCTCAGTGTTTTTTTCTTCTTCTTTGGTTCTTGTTCTCTGTCCTGTTTTAAATCACCTGGTTTACATTTAGCTACTTAGCTCTGGAAATGTTGCAATACCGAAAGTTATTTAACTTTTTCTCTCTTTCGGTCTCCATTATGGCGTAGAAAATGTTTTTTTCTTTCTTTTTTTTTGTACCTGTTCTTTAAATCTCGGGCGGGGCCGTGCACAAGAGTTCGACCGTTGCACTTTTTCTGCAGCAGCCACTTTGCCTCCACCGCCTGGATCACCGAACGTGGAAACACGGTGCTGCTGTTTTCATTTGCCCAGCCAGCAGCCGTCTGTGGCTGCAGCATGGCAGCTGTGCAGTTAGTCAAATCTGTTGGTGCTCTTTGTGTGCGGCTCTGTCTTTAGTGCGCTGTGTGTTTTAAGGTGGAGGAGAGAAATGCCTATATAGTCTGATTTTAAATGTAGATTAAATCAACAAGAATATTCAAAGAATGGGAAAGCAAATATTTAGTGTACCATACATAATATGCCTTGTCATATTGTTAAAAAAAGATGTAAATATACATATTTCTCTTTTAGTTTCTTCTTTTTGCTGCTATAAAAAGGATGATTATTTTTGTTAGTAGTTTTGTTTTCTATAAAGTGTGTATATATCTCTGTTATGTAAATATGCTTGAGCCTTCTTAAGTAGAACTGGATGAACACTGTTTGGACTGCACCTTTAAAAGATGTTCAGATGTACACAAACAATTACGTTTCTTTCTTTCCTGATTTTTATCCCAAATCCAGTTATATATGGAGAATTTTAGGATGGTTTAAAATGAATAAAATACAAAAGACAAATATTAAAGTATTTTATTCACAACCCTAAAAGTACAGATTGTATTTTATATTTCTAGGTCAAAGACAAAAAAAATAGCTGGGTTTTTCTCATCTGTGCCTACCTCATTGTTTTTTTCTTACTTCTATCTGGTTGAAACTAAATCTAGATGATGGAGAATTGAAGAATAATGTTGTTAAAGTCACGTCCACTTGTGTGTCAGCTTTAACATTTGGCCTCATTATTAAGCTGGCTTCTTAGAAATATATCATTTGTATGTAAAATACCCTGAAAATAACGTTGAGGTTTATTAGATCAAAAATGTCCCAAATATCCAGCTAACATTTGCTCGCCTATTTTACAAGAGTGCATGTGCTTTAAAAGCCACAGGTTATTTAATCTTGCAGCTTGTGAAAATTTAATGGCAAACACATTAAATATGTTCCACAAAGACAACCTGTTGCATGAGATCATGAAAACTAGGTCAAAATAAATGTATACAGATGTTCTCATTGACACAGTCTCCAAGCAAAACCAGAATAAAATGTAAAGGAATAAACTTTCAAGGAAGCTTTTTTTATTCATTGTCTATAATATCCGGTTATTGGATTTTTCAAGTCATTGGGTCCAAGAAGGATAAAATGCGTAGTAACTGACACTAAATGTAGCTAAAGACTGGAAGTGAAGACTATGACTGCATCATGATGGCACATACACATGTTGGGAATAAACCAAGGATGGATTTAAATGACAAATTAAACTAGAACTTTGCTGTATGCTGAACTTGATGAACTGTAATGCTGAAGAGAGTTTAAATGATCATGAAAGTAAATATTAAAAGTTTAAAATTAAATTTTGTTAAATACGAGTAAAAAGTTTGAAGGATAAACTGAAATGACTTAAAATGTTTTGCAGCAGAAATGTTAGGTCAAAATTGGATCAACTTGTAGTGAAAATCTGTGTAAGTTGAACTAAAAGAGCAATGGCTGAAATTTGCTTCTTGAACTTTAGCTGAAAACATGAAGCCAAAAGCTTTGGTAGAACTATCTGAAACCCAAAATGTGGGTTAATGTAATAAAAAATGTTCTGGTTGAACCCTTACCTAATTTTCAAGCTCAAGTCAAGAGTTTAAGTATTGAAAGCTCACACTAATGAATGAATGCTGAACAAAAGGGAGCTTAAGACTTGAAGAAGGCTGAAATGTATTTGTTTAAACTTGAGCTAAAAACATTATGATGTTAAAACCTTCAGTAAAAGTATTTAAACTTCAAAATGGGGAGGAAAGGAGATATTTGGAGGAAAAGGCAGATGTAGAGGAAATGAAAGATGAGGAGGGAAGGAGAAATGAGGAAGAACAGATGAATAAGGAGTAAAGGACAGATGAGGAGGAAAAGAGAGAGAGAAAAGGAGAGGTGAGGTGGGAAAGATGTGGAGAGAAGAAAGTGGGTGAGATGAGTAGGAAAGATGAAGATAAAGAGTGATGTAAAGGAAAAGAGAGATACAGAAGAAGAAATGGGAAAGAAAGGAGAGATGAGGAATGAGGGAAGAAAAAGATAGATGAGGAGGAAAGGAGAAATGTGGAGGAAAGAAGTTAGGAGGGGGAAACAGCATAGATAGAGAAAATGAAAGACAAGGAGGGAAGGCGAACTGGGAAAAGTAAAGAGAGGGGAGGAGAAATGGATAAATAAGGAGGAAATCACACGTGAGGAGGAAAGGAGAGGTAAAGAGGTATAGAGAAAAGGAGAGGTGATGAAGAACGCAGAGGCATGGCAGCATGGTGGCGCAGTGGTTAGTGCTGTGGCCTAACAGCAAGAAGGTTGCTGGTTTGAGCCCAATTTGGGAGGGTTGTCCAGTGACCTTTCTGTGTGGAGTTTGCATGTTCTCCCCATGTATGCGTGGGTTCTCTCCGGGTTCTCCGGCTTCTTCCCACCCACAAGACATACATGTTAGGTTATAATGGTTTAAAATAACATGTAAGTCGTTTTGGATAAAAGCGTCTGCCAAATGACTGTATAGTAGTATAATATAGTATAGTATAGTATAGGTGAGTAGGAAAAGAAAGATGTGGAGAGAAGGAATGGTAAGATGAGTAGGAAAGATGAGATGTAGAGGAGAGATGAGGATGAAGAGTGATGTAAAGGAAAAGAGAAATACAGAAGGAAAGAGAAATGGGAAAGAAAGGAGATATGAGGAATGAGAAGAAAAAGGTAGCTGAGGAAAGGAGAAATGTACAGTAGATATAATGAAAGACAAGGTAATGAAGGAGAGATGAGGAGGAACAAATAAATAAGGAGTAAAGGACAGGTGAGGAGGAAAAGCCTCTCACCACCTCATATTTTATGTATTTCTAGATCGGTAGACCTTTTGAAAGTATTTATTTCAAGACCATTTTCAAGATCTCATTGTAGTGAACGTATGAAATAAACTTCTGGGACCATTTGAACTGGTTCATTCAAAAGCAAAATGGTAACTTTTTGTGTCGCATATTATGTTAACAAGCCGGTTTGTTCCACTCAGAAAAAGGATTATAAACAAAGTGCTTCAAGTACAGCCACACCTTTAAGATTAGGGTTGCAGATGGGGATAAAAAGAAGCTTTAAAAAAACAGCCTTCCTGCTGCTACAGACTTCATTTCAGTCTTCAGTTTTCAAGCAAATCGTCTTAGCTCAGCATCTTAAATGAAACCAACATTTTTCCATGATGCAATGTGATAAAACTACCGAGAGGAAATACAGGAAACGCCATGACCTCAGCTCTTTCCACAGAGAAACCAGAGAAGGAACATGAAACTCGCTGTGTCTGGCTGAGACTCCATGTGACAGAAGGTCCAGCTGATTGCAAGAATGTGTGTGTGCTGTACTGAGGTATACATTTACAACACCATGGACATCACGTTAAGTGAACTGCGATAACCTATTGCACCTCTGCAGAGATGAGAGAGAAATGCAGCTCAGTTTAAAAATTCAAACTCCCACTTTACTTCATGTTTTTAATGATACTTGCAGCTCTAAATGATTCTCATCATTTATGAGATTGATACAAACTGAAAAAAAGTCTCTTTTTAATCAGGTTTGGAGGGATTAACTGTTTGTTGTGAATAGTTTCTATTCTAATATGTTCAGTTCAATTTTGGGACAAATTATATCATTTGTTTAGAGTTTTTTCTGGTATTTTCTATTTCATCAGCGGGAAAATAGACCTGTTATCTTATAATTAATTATTTCTTAGAGGGGAAAGAAGATCATTTGAAGGAGTATAAAAAAAGCTAAATTATGGAGATAATCATGTCTGCTGAATAAGTTGTTTATGATTGTAACACTTTATGTGGTTACTTTGTGCAAGTTATATGATTTTTGGGTTTGCGTCCCTCATTACATAATTATTACAGATTATGACTCTGCTGTGGTGAAACACTGTCCTCTAGTGGGATAAATCAGATGAACCAAACATTGGGCTCTGCTGGGCCCTTTTACTCAGCTCACATTTTTATCATAAAGACATGCTGCATCTATGAAATTAAGGTTGTATTTAATTTATATCTCTCTGCTAACCTGGCTGTTGCCTAAAACACCAAATAGTGTAAACAATACAACATACATGTAATACATTTTATGGGAAAACCTTTTTTCTATGTTGTCAAATAAAAGTGAAAGATAAAAATAAAGGGGAAGTAGAAAATACTCCCACATGAACATCAGATTGTTGCAAATGCAGTCAGATTTTATCATTTTATCTTTGTCACTCAGATTTATTTAAAAAAAAAAACAAGCATAATAAAACTCAAATGTTCAGACTTTATTTATTTATATGCACAGAACATTTTTTTGTAATAGTTACCTTTACTGTGGAGGTTTTTATCTTCAAATTTACACAAAAACTTTAAAACATTTCTGTTTCGTCTCTTTCTTACAGCAGTAGATCTTCTAGACGTACACCGTTTAGTTATACTTATTTTGTGTAGATCAGGGGTGTCAAAATCAAGTCCTCACGGGCCGGTATCCAGCAGGTTTTTGTTGTCTCCATGCTCTGACACAGCTGACTGAAATTACTTAATAAGTTGACACAAAGCTGTTGCACCTATTTAATTTGCATCAGGTGTGTTAGTGCAGGTAAACAGCAAAACTTGATGGATTCTGGCCCTGGGGGGCTGGAGCTCGACATCCCTGGTGTAGATATACTTAAACAGCTCGTTTTAATTGTTGAACTAAGACGTTTGACTCTTGTTTTCTGCACAGTATAGATTTTTTATGGACAGATTTCATTTTCATAAGATAGAAATGGAATAAAGCCGATATAAAGCACAGCTGTTTTTTTCTGGCTTCATGTTTTAATGTATTTCTAAAAGGAAAATGAACATCTAGTGAATGAGTTTGATTTGGGTTTGCCATTTTCATGCAAGTCTAATACTGGGTCAGTCAAATAGTCTTTTTTTGTGTGGAGTTTGCAGGTTCTCGTGGGTTCTCTCCAGGTACCGCGGCTTTCCTCCCACCATCCAAAGACATGCATGTAAGGTTACTTGGTCACTCCAAGTTGTCCCTAGTAGTGAGCATGAGCATGATAGTCTATCTGTGTTGGCCCTGTGCTTCATCGTGAAGCAGAACTGAATTACCGGTAAGTGATGTACAAAATGAATGAATTCCAACAACGGTTCATGTAAATGAATGTGAGGACAGGAGGTGTAGTATCAGAAACCTGTGAAAAGGATATATTAGGGATAAGTTCACTCACTCCAGATGTGATGAAGCAGTGGCCTGGTGGGTAGCCAGGTGGACCTGGTAACATGTGAAGCAAAGTTGGTCCCTGAGCAGGGCCCACAGCAGCTCCATAAGGCTGTTTTTACTTCATGAGAAAGTCTTTTCTTTTCTGGTATTCGTAAAGCCAGATTAAAATTCTTCTCAGAAGGAAACTCATTTTACTTCCAGATTAATAAAAAATCCTTGAGTTTGAGTAAATATTACATAATCACTGTCAGCTGTGAGTTTTCTGACCAATGAGATCCCTACAAAGTCTTTAAGAAGACACTGAAGAAAAAGGGTTTTTGTAATTACCTCCCTTTGTTATGCATGCAGATTACTGCAAAGCTTCAATAAACTTTTAATCACAGGGATATTATGCTTGTCCTGAATAAGTTTCAGCATTATATAAAAATCTGCAGGAGTTGGTTAAATAAGGCACAGAAAAAGAGCCAAATTTACAAATAAATCCAGGATGGCTTACTGATTTAACCCTTAGTCTTTGCATGTTAAATGCTTATAAACATGAAAACATTGTCTAAAATAGTCACTACTTATTTACCTTGCATGTTAGCCCACTGGTTCTCTAACTGGGAGCACATGGGATGGGGAAAATGTCACAGAACTCCGGCTCTTTGCAACATTCTGCTCCACACTTCTGACCAGTTGGCAGGTGCAATGCACCAGTTAGTTTGCACCAGTCTGTCATGGTTTCATACTTCATCTTCAGTTACCTTGATGTTTTCTCCTCAGTAGGAAGAAACCTTTGTTTCTCTCCTAGCTGCAGCAGTTTCTCTCTTTATTCTTGTCCGCTTGTATGAAAACTTTGGCTCTAATTGGGTGACATAACATGCAGTCTGTCAGCAGCTGCAATGCTGGTATCCAGGTATCAGAGCTTTATTTATGGAAGTTTTTGCAAGTGCCAAACTCTGGGAAACGACACTCAGTCGATTGAAACAAACATTTGTTTGAAAAACTATGCAGCTCAGAGTAAGAAGGCAGAATCTCCTTTAAGACTTAGAAGAACAGGTCCCAGATGTAAAGTCTAGTTATAATGTCATAAATGTGTGGCATGATGTATCGTGTCGAGAATGCGTTTGCATTCTGTCAAAGATCACTGCTTCCTGTTTAAAAGAATAAAACACACAGACCAGTCCTCTCGTCAGATATAAACCATCTTTATCAAACAGCAGATTATGAAAATGATTTGTTTTCCCAAAACAATCTTCAACATCTTCATGCTGTATGAACAAAACTGCCACTAAATCCATTTTATATGTCTTAAGTAATTAAATTACAAATGAACTTTTAAAATAATCAGCATTAAAGCTGCATTTCCAACTTGCATCCATGAAAAGTTGACTATGTGTGACAGGATGTTCTCATTCCACCGGTTAAATTATCTCAGTGGTCTATGCAAGTCTGAACAAAAACTACTCTGTTAGATTAGTTTGTTTTTTCCCAAAAAGGTTGCCACAAAGCAGCTCTTGATACTTAGATAAACAGTCTGTCAGTTCAGCAACCGAGCTATGCTACTTAAAGAAAAGCTCTCAGGTCACCAGTGTGCCGGCTGTAATCCCACAGATCTGTCACAGAACTGCAGCATACTTAAAGATAAAAGTTGGCCAGACTTGCATGAAATTCTTAAAACTTGTTGATATTTGTAGAAACTTTCTAACAAATTGTTTTAAAGTAAATAAGCTGCTTGAAAAATTCAAATGTTAAATGTAAAGAAGTGTGAAATTAGGCCAGGTGTCCATATAAATCCCAGAATACAACATTAATCTACTTGCTACACAGAATGAGGTTAAACTGGTCAGATTTCCTCTCAGTTTGTGGCAGATTTTATACAACAGGCACTTGTTTTGGATTAGGAATGCTAACACACAGTTGCTCTGAGAACTGGTGTCTGAGACGATGTTTTCCCTGAAATGTGATCGATAGAACTATTTTATATCAACTTGCAGAGGAGCAGCATCGGGCTTTGTCAAATATCAAAATAGATGAGCTTCATTTCAGTATTGTGAAGCTTCTGATGCAAAGGAATACTGTTTTAACACCCCCCTCTCCCCCTTTTTACCATTTCGAATAGCACAATAACAATAATCAATAATCAAGCAAATTGTACAAATTATTCCAACAAAACCTCAATAATGATTGATCGGAATACTTTCATAGAAATCTATTGCTTTTACGGAACGGCATGCATCTCTGTAAAGTGCAAAAGAACAAAACCTTCATTGGTTTCAACAAATAAATTAAATAACACTACTTCCCATTTAGCACATATATCAGCATGGCATAGTTCAACTGCATACAGTCACATATAAAACAAACAGAAAGCATTAAACAAATCATCTGACAGCGCAGAAAGAAGTGCAGAGACAAATTCAAGGCAAATTACAAACCAATATGTAATTATGTAAGTGATTAAATATGAGCTTGCATTGATTATTTATAGTTGAGAAACAGGTAGCTGCATGGTGGTATGGATTGAATCCAGTTTACCCTCACTGATTTCCTTCAATCTCACTAAACTATAAAATTAATTGGGCTTAATACTGTGTTAAATCAAAGGAGGGATATAAGTTATATATGCAGAATACATGTTTTTTAAAAAAAGGTTAGTAAGGTTAATTTAATGATCTAGCAACACTGAATGACAAACAGGAGTTTTAACCTTGTTCTTTAGAAGGAAAATGGCAGTATGCGTGATTTACCTCTGGGCACGCATACAAAAAGAAACAAGTCTCAGCCACTGACATAAAAACATGAAGGCAGGAATCTGAGCTTTTATTTTGGCAGTGGTTACCTGTTGCACCTGATGCGTGTGCATTTTTAAACATTCACAACTCTGGATGAGTCTTTATTATAAGCAGTGTTCCCACGTTGGAATTAATTACATTTTTTTAATATATCAAAATCGTTTTTAAGCTTAAGCAGAAAAGGTTTAATAAATACAGCCTCTGCTGGACATCGTGCAACTCATTTCCTTACGTTTATCAAAACTTGTGAAAGACAATACTCTGCATCTAATGAGAGATGAACATCCAAGTGCCGCTTCAGTTTGGGCTCAGGATGAAATGCTTTAAAGCTGATACACAGACAGCGATGGTGGGTGGACTAGAGCTCAACACCAAGCGCTTCTCACATTGTTTAAACATCCAAGGTAACTTCCCAACATATTATGGTCTGGTTCTCTAAAGTGCAAATGTAAAAACTGAAGCCGCTTCAGTTTACCTTTCCATTTCTGTCACCTTGCATCTTCTCACACAAGCTCGTCTCACAAGCTAGTGTGTGTGTGTAGGAAAATGTGTTATCGTGCAGTGTTATGTAGTGCTCCCATAATGAAGGACGTAGTAGTCGTGGACATACATCAAAACGGCAACGGGCTGTCCGATGATGAGAGAGATCCACACGGCCGCATTGCCATAGTTTCCATTCAGGTAACGACCCACAAACCAAGCAAGAGGAACCTGAAGGGAGTAAAGGTCACGGCGTCAGAACAAGAGCAGAGTGTGACCATGTTTGAAGATGAGAAAAGATGCCGTTAGAGAAACATATTTGTAAAAGAGCGAATGAGATGGACGATTCGGTTTTACCTGAGCCATCATTCCCATGAAGGCCCACAGTCTGAACATCTTTAAAGGGACACTCACCAAATACTGAGGAGGAGGAAGAATGTGAGAAAAGAAAGCCCACATACATTTAACACAGATAGGATAAAAACCAGAGATGTTTACAAGTTGTGTTTTAAAAAAATGAGAGCATCAACATGTTGCATAATAAGTCTTTATGTCCAGAGACATGCAGGAAAAAATCTTATAAAAAAAACACACATTCACCAAAAATATGCTAAACTAATGGTTTAAGGTGAGGAAGTTATTAACACATTATAAGGCAAACTATAAACCACCGATCATCATCCTGTTTCTCCTGAGAAGATGCTACTTTTAAGATTTATAAATGTTTTGCCCGACTGCGATTGTTTTTGGACAGGAAAACGTAAAATAAACATTTTACACCCTGTCGGGTGCTTGCAGAGGAAGCAGCAAAAGACAAGGTGTAAATAACATGTACAAACAAATAACAAAAATAAATATCACTACTTTGCACAAGAAAATAAAACTGTGATGATAAAAAACATGCAAACACTTGGAGATTTAGTTTGTTTACCTCATGGAAGAAAGCAGAAACCAAGAAGACAGCAGTTTGAGCCAGAAACTTGTTGACTCCTCTTCTTAACATTGGCTTATAAAAGTGTCTATAAAACACATAAATAAACTTATATTCGTACCTACATATACTATTTACAACATTATATATGTAAATTGGCTGTAAATAGCCTAAAATCCACACTTGAACTGCTTTGTAATTGTGTTTATGTTGCTTTGTAAAGACATTAGTGTTAGTGCTCACCTCAGACACCATTTGTGCACTGGGATGTTCCAGTTGGCCCAGAAATATGTGACAGTCTCAGAGTTCCTAAAATGTAGGAGAACAAAATCTTTATGAAATGCTACTGTAGGGAAATTAAGATATCTACATAGAATACAAGTTGATGCATCTGCATTTACTGGTTGTAACCTCTCTGCAGAGATCCCTCTGCAACAGGTGGATCTAAGAATATAGTGTGACATTTCAGCAGGCCTCATGACATTGTGTAATCACTAGTAAGCAAGCCTTGATGTACCATGTAAGGTAAATGTGAGAGTATACTGGGGGTGTCCGAAATAGAGTAACCCTCATTGGATGGAAGGCACTATATAAGTGAGAGATGCACGTTGCACTGGGCCTTTTTCCACAACACTACAATATCTGAAATATGACAATATACAATGTCTGAAATACATATGTTTTTATGTTTTTTTTGTCCATCCCTCAGTGGCCATGCTGTTCTCTTGTTAATCCACTAGGAGAGATGGCGTTGTTGCCATGCAACGTTCCATGTTTAGCAACTAGCAGAGAGAAACTGTCATGGAAAGTTTAGATGCTAGTTAGCATTAGCACCTTCCACCAACTAAAAAGGCCTGGACTCGATCATTGAGTAATTTCTGAAAAGTAAATGACCTTTTACCACATTACGTATACATTATATTACATTTTTCTTAATGAGAATTAAATAAAATCAGGTATACCTCGTGCAAGTAGCTCACAACTAAGTTTAGTAGACATGTCTGTGGGGTAAAATGGGCAAAGTTTGAAGGCAACCCTTCCAAAAACATGATATCCTGGAAGTTAACCAATACTTTTAGGTAGGAAAGCTGTTAACAGGTCTTTCAGTTGGTGTAATTGTATCCTTAAATCTGTATTTTATCTCCATATGAAGTGAATGTTGTGCGATCTCTACTCACCACCAGTCCTTGTAGAACTCTCTGTCTCCAAACTGCAGCAACTCTGCCACAAAGTTCATAGAGGAGTGGAAAAACCAATAAAAGAATATTAGCCATATTAAATGGTTAGGGACCTGGGAGAAGAAGGGAGATGAAGAGGTGTATAGTTTGGTAAAGGTTATTGTTTAATGATGTGAAATCTTTCAAATGCACAGTGTAAATTGATCAGCTCATATATAAACTGCAAAGTGGGTTTTTTCCCCCCCTCGATACTCACAGCTAGTTTTAGTAATCGCTCCACCATCCGTGAGAAGTCCATGTCCTGAGACAAACAGAAAGACATTTTGATACCATCACATCAGTTTCAGACGCTTCTTGTTTTGCCAAAAGCTTTTTTTCTTTTATAGTCCAGATAAAAAGATACTGATGGCTTCTATTTATACAGCTTATTATTAGCTATAAGAAATTAACCAATATATCAGCGAGATAAGATATACAAACATGTTTCCATACCTGAAAGGGCTTCATTGAGTTTTGAATAGTTGGAACCATCCACTGAAAGACAAACATCAAATAATTTTGTTTAATGCAAGTGCATTTGTCCCACTGTGTAATAAAAGAAAAGCTAAACAGCTAAAGTAAAAAAATAAGTTGCTCTTGTGAGTGAACTTTAATAAAACTTAAATGCTCTGTAAAGAAGAATTTCACAAGATTACCGAAATAAATATTAAATAAATTTAACATTGCAGCTGATGTTAGAAATAAAAGTATGCTCATGAGTTTAGCTCAGTTATATGGTGAAGAGCTGGGGTTCGTTTTAGAAGAACGTTGCATACAAATATGGACGAAGTGAATATGTGCATGTACTTTCACAGTTTTCTGGTGAGCCATGTGGTGAATTTGTAGGAGCAAGAAAAAGGAAAGTTCAGAGCAGTTTTTTATCCTAAATGTAACACGTTTAGGAGAAAGCATCTGAGTTTATTTAGAATATTTAGGTTGTATCCTTTAAATTACCTTCTTTAATCTTGGATAATATTTGAGTGTCAATTAAGAGCATGTAATTTTCTTTCTTGTAATATCACCCCTACACCATATATACATTTACACTTTTCTCCGATGAAGTGATGTGTATGAAGTGTAAATATTTCACATACCTGCTGTATTAATCCCACTAATAACTGCATGAGAAAAAGCTGCAAGCAAAAAGTTTATAATTAAAACAAAATACTCACATACTGGCTTATAAAAGAATCAATGTGAAGAGGTCATGGGCTGATATGTTGGGACAGTAACTACTAATTTCCTCTCACCATTTCAAAAAGTCTTCGTATGAGGAACCGTTTGCGTATTCGAGAAGATCGTGGGAAGTTGAGCTGGTAGCAGAGAGTTGGGGCAAAAACAAAGTAGTACATATCTAAAGACAAACAAACAAATATATTGGTTATAAGGTAGCACATAGACAATCCTCGCTGGTAGTGTGTCTATTTTAAAATGTGTTTAAGAATAAATTAACTTGAGACTTAAGATAAAATCATTATAGTTTCCTTATTAATCAATAAACTTAACATCTTTTAACTAAACTTTAAAGATGAGCAAAGAAATTTAACCCTCCCCCCTAACTGTAACTGAATGTTTTAATGAATGCTGGAGCTGTTTTACAAATTTCTGTTATAGAACAGACAATAAAGTTATCCTGAATCTTGAACTGATTAATGCATTTAATTTTTTATTTAGTTATGGTAAATGATACTGAACACACCCCTGTGTGTGAGGTTGCCTGGGTAGGAGACATGTGCATGAACTGCTGACCCGTTTGGCTGTGCCACATTGGGACCTGGAAAATACAGCAGAGACATTCAGCATTTAGAATTTCAAGCATTACTTAAGAGGTTTCTCTCAGCCAACACGCTGCATTCAATTTTCAGGCTTAAAATAGCATAGCCCTACGCCACATGCTACCACCACACTGCTTAAGTTACACAACGTTGATTTTGTAACGTCCCAGAGACGTACTCTACTACACTACCGCCACGTGGTGCTGCAGCGGAACAAAAGATCCTGTTAGCCGTGCAGTGCCATGTGTTTCCATGCAAACGCATGCATTTACGAGCTGTTGAGGCAACCTCGGTTAAGATGACTTATCGTAAGTCGTAGTGTAGGTTGATCCACTTACATGAATATGATCGAGTTAGTCTTTTGGCTTTGGCTTGTCTGATTTCTCTGCACCACCTGTTGAAATCTTGGTACGAGTACAGCTTGAGAAACAGCACAGTGTAGATCCCAAGAGAAAAGATACCACCCACTGACACACACACACACACATACACACACAATGCAATTAAGTGATAATAACATTATGAAAATAACCCTATGCATGTTTTCATTGGCTAAGCCTTTTTCACTATTCTAAACTGAAGCAGAAGATCTGTTTATTTCAACACATTTGTTCATCATGTATACTGTATATATATATAAAATGTTTTGTAAAGAACAAACCTGGAGTCATTGAGGTCACAGTGAGTACTGTGAAGGAGGGAATGATCAACATGCATGCCAGGTTGATGATATGAAGAATCCATCCTTTTGTTTCAGAGACTGTTCCCTAAAAAAGATTATAAAAGTAAAAAAAAAACATGTTCAAACAAACAGCATGAAAGATCCCAGGAAATATTTGTCCCACCCTGTCTGCAGTATGTTTAAAATATTATCACCAATTTTTTAAATTAGCAAACCGTCTTTAATGATCCACAGTTGAGTTATAAAACAAAGTGTCACAGAAAAAAGTCATGATTAAAGTTAGGACTTACGACAGCCAGACGCCTCTCTGTATACAGGGCTGCTAGGATAAACACGTTGGATACTAAAGGCGAGAAAAGAGACTTGTGAGCTACAGCAAAACAAAAGATTTAAACAATTGTTCTCTTTTGTAATGAAGTAAAGTTGTGAACCACAGATTATTTAAGGAAGAACTCCACATTCCTGAAACGATCAGTCTGAAAAGTCTAAACTATGAGAAGAAATGTGTAATACTTTTTATATCTATTTATTTCGTTTATTAAAGTATGTTTATTTTCATTAAAACCTCATGAAATCATGTTTGCTTGGGGAAAAGAGCGTAATGTGAATCTTTTGGGTACAATTAAGAAAACTGATCCACACTCAGGTTTATTTTAGCATGAGCAATACAAGTATTGTAACAATTTGCTCTATTTAACTGGAACATTGCTCTAAAGGTCACCAAGCATCTGTGAGGATAAGTGGAATGTTGGACGAGGCTACTCGGACCATTTCTTCATATGACTACATTCCATTTATTGTACAAATATGACCTCTTCCTTAAGAATCACCTGCTTGACCATCCAAATCTGCAAACTGGTTCATAATGAAGACCTTCTCTTTGCTTATTGGCATGTCAAATATAGCAGAAACAAATAAATTAGATTAAAGGCTAATAATACATGTAGAGATATATTCCAATACCAGATAAAACTAAATTTCTTGGAGCGATCCGATGTCGTCCAAAATTAAACCTCTTATAACATTCAACTTGTGTTTATATAATACAATAAAATAAAAGGTTCCATACCAATGATAAGGCAAGCTGCTGGCCAGCTATATGGGTCCTTAAGGAAAAGAGACACAACTTGGATAGGATCTACCAAGATGCCATACCTGAAGCAAAAAGAAAGGTGAAGTTAATACAACTAATCCAACCATATACGTTACCAATTAAGTCTACTGATAACTATGTTATGGTGTGTAAAAGGTGGATGTAAGCACTTTTGGCTTGTCACGATGGGCATGTGTGTAGATTTATGCAATCAAATACAAAAATATTGTTACTTTATATGAATGTTTTTAAATGGAAATACTGGTGTGAGCTAAAATGTAAGGGATGAGATTCATATAAAAGCAGGTGGTGGTGTTTATACGAGACATAAAACAGGTTTGTCCAAGAATGCACACTCACTTTATAATGTTCTCCAAGAATAGACGTGCATTGCTAAGAACCTACAAAAGCAGAACAAAAAGAGAGGCAAATGATGCGAGTTAATGAGAGTCATGCAGGAGCAGGAGGAGTTTAGGGCTGTTTTGCATCAAGCTCGTCACCATGTCTGAACATAGTACAGAAGTAAACAAAAAAAACCTGCTTAGTTTTAAATCTGGCTTATTTTATTTTTAACAGCCTTTGTTTGAGATTAGCATGCAGGTTTTTTCCCTGTATGTGTAGTCACGTATCGTTCAAAGCAGGAGTGGAAAAACAACTTGAGAAGAACAAACAGTAACTAAGAACAAAACATGCAGGATGCATTGAGAATGCAAAGTTTTGCTGCTGAGTCATATTTGTTTGAGCAGATCTGGCTAATCACACGTTCCTGCTGCCATCACACCTAGATGCTATCAGATCCTGCAGTTAAAAAGCGACAACTGAATTAGTTTATGATTATGTTATTCATTTAACTTCAAGGTTCAAGTCCAGTTTTATCTCACATTCTGTTTGATTAACCCGTTCACATCTTTAGCTTAGACGGGCAACAATAATGCTATACTGTAGAGTTTATTCGATTCATTTCCTAATAATTTTATGGCAGTGATGATCCCTCTTAGAAAAATTATTAAAATAATAAGATAGCTAGTGATATTTATTATGTACTTTGGTTTGCCGAGGGCCAACAGCAATGTGGTTTAGGTGTAACCTTTTGCTTACAGCAGTAACCTTTGCCTCAGTAACCTTCAGCATGAACAAGAGGATGATCATGAAGAAACCGTGTCTATGTGGCAGCAGACTTCACTAAACATTTGAAGAGAGAATTGCATAATTGAATTTTGCAATATGTGAACTGCGGTAGTTTCTTTTCCATCATCTACACTACAAAAAGGTCAGTGTGTAAAGTTACAGAGGAACACCGGTAGGTGAAAGGGACGAGGACACTTCTATAGGGGGTGTATTAAGTGAACCCAGGTTGCCTGCTAATGGAAGCGCTTCTTCTTCCGGATATACTGTTACATTATGGAATATCTGCATCGATATCCCATCTCATTCAGTGGTTTCTACTGAGTTGCAAAGACTGATGGCATGCACAAAACCTTTTATGCATCTATGATCATAAAGATGACACATGACATTGGCCATCCAGAAGGCCAGTTCATCATAGAGAAAACAACCACTCAGACTCAGACTAACTTAGATTCACCAGGCCAGTTGGCCCGTTGGTGGAAAGTTGAGAACCAGTGCACAGTCACAGAGAACATGGATACTTCCTACCAACAGGGCCTCACTGAGGTTTATGCAAGGTACTATAGTGCTATGAGATATCTTCATAGTTTGTATATAGTAAATACTCAATTCTGCTTCAATGGCTTCATATAAATAATAGTTTTATTTTTAATAACTTTGAATTTTGGTTCAATAAAACCAATACTACTACTACTCTGGACCGGATGAGTGACAGATATCAGGTTTGGTGGTTGGCAAGATAAAAATAGAAAGAGACATGACAGTTGGCTGAACCTTTGGACCCTGACACACAAAAACAAGGAATGAGGTGCCACTTAAAAATGAATGAACCAATATTTGGTCTTTGAAAATAATAAATCAAGCATTTTGTGTCTTTTTGCTAATACTCATTTCATTAGTCTACTACAAAAAGCTCTGAAAGTTTAGCTTCTTATCTTTATTGGACATTAAAGTCAGAAGCTTCACGCCCTGCAGGAGGGGCGAGGAGAGCGTTTTTCATGTAATGTTGCCACCCCTGATGTTTTGTTTTCGTACCATGTTCCACCACTAACTACCAGGAATACATGTCAAAGTGGAGGGTCTTTGTAAACATATCTGACCTCAACATTTCTGCTGAGAAAATAAGCTATTCATGATAAACCAGTCTGAGCTTAGACATAAAGAACATATAAAACCAAAGCCCTTGCTCTGCAAAGCTTTGGAAGATTCTCCAGCCCTCGGAGGGAAGCATTATATTTGCATAAAACAAGATTTTCTGCTTCATTGTCAGGTGTCTCTTTAAAAAAATGAGTAGTATCAGTTGGTGGTCACAATGTGGTTATCACAGCCAATTAAACATTCATAGACAGTCTTAATTCTGTGACAAAACTGCTAAATTAATTATGTTTAGGAGGGGGAAAAAAACCCAAAATCAGAGACACTGACACGCACAATTACATGGACTAACAACCTCCACACATTCAACTCTCTAGTGTCTTCCGAACCTTTCACATTGTTTACCATAACAGCTGTTTAGATGCACCTTCTTTCTGCACTGTGTGCGCTTTTATTTTGGCAAGTAGAACGTTATGTTGCTAAAAGACCATCATAGCTAGTATTAACCCGTCAGCATGAGCTGTTATTTCTTCCACCTTATTTTTTCTTCAACTTATATGAACTTTAATGTTTATTAAATATTTCTGAATCAATCAAAATGAGCTTTTTCGGTTCTGTATAATACGTAACAGCCAATTAGATTCAAACTGATTATTGGATACAAATAATTGAACCAATTATACAATGATTAACAATATAATACTAATGTCTAACAAACTGGTGTAATATTTTATGTCAGTGTCTCAGTCCTGGGAAAGCAGAACACCTTACTGCAGCTACTATAACCTAACTTTCCACCTAACATACTCACAATATTTCAATTCCATACACACAAATCCCCCTCTACAAACAAAGTCACTAAAATATGTACTTCTTTTCCTTCTGTCAATATTGAGAGAGTTGTGAAAAAACATTTATCAGCACCACAAAAAGTTATTGCTGTGCTGCAACAACTCCTTCCCCCAAATCCCACACGGTTTTGTTGTATACACGTGTGGGTCGGCACTCGAGCTGCTTTTGTTGTTGAACTGATCACCACAAGAGCACAAGAGAAATGATTAAAAAAAATATATATATGACAGAGCAACACTCTCAGTGGACATGCAGTGTTACTCACCAGCATAACAACACACCAGTTAAGGATCCCTCTGTAGTTGCTGTACCCGCTGGCCGAGCTCAAGAGAGACTCCTGTCGAATGTGGCAGCTGCGGCGAAACAGAAAAGGTTTTTCAGGGTTGTTTGGTTCCCTTCCTTCTGTCTTTTTATCTCCCTCAAATGTGTGCATTGATTAAATCCTTATTAAGAATCTTTACTGTCATTATGCAAAGCGCAACAAAATATTGGCTAAACACAAAGCGAAACCTAATCGAAGAAAGTTTCACTTAAAATGTATGTAAATAAACCTCAGGAGTTACAAAATACAGGCAGGACATACAGTCAATACATGAAAAACATTAGGTAAAGAAATAAATATGCACTATTACAGTTTACTTTTAATAACGTCAGATTCTCTTGTGAAATAACTGTTCTTACATGCCTTTATTCACAATAAAATACCTGTCTGTAAATAATTATTCAACATTTATAGTATATCAAAGACACAGATAATATATCGTGAAAGGTGCAAGGTATTTAGTATCTTTAAATATTGAAAACATTTTATGGCGACTTGTCCAGGGTGTACCCCGCCTCTCGTCCAGTGACTGCTGGGATATGCACCAGCAGCCCTTCATTGGTGCAGATAATGGATGGACATTTGATGGAAAAATTATTTTTACTGGTCTTTAATCACTACATTTAATCTAGAAATCAAATGTTTATCCAATAACTTTAACAAGCAATAGAAGCGTTACTGTGGCAAAGTGGGAGTTAGAAGTACTGACCCCCAGAGAAAGTTTTAAAAGCTGCAGCTATTCATCAGTAAGGATCTTTCACAACCACAAGAGACAGTGAGACAGACAGGAAAAGGGGAAATCAGATATGCAAAGAAGACTATTTTGAATTGAGATTTACATAAAAACACACTGGAAGAAGGAAAAGAGTATTAGTTTATCATTTCTTCCAATATCAAATGCCATTAATTGTTCTTATTCATAATGATGAATAAGCTTAGAGCAGACGGACTAACTTTAATTACAAATAACTGTGTTACAGATATTAAGTTAGAGGTAATTGTGATGACATTTGTCTGCCAAGCCTTCAGACAGGGGGGGTCGAAACTCCAGTACTGCACAAGCACATGATGATATCCTCTCAGACACAAAAGCCTAAAAAGAAGCATTTGTTTCAGCTTGTCACACATTGTTGGGATGATGATCTACACGTCCTTCAATTACAGTCAAAAACACCAGAAGTTTTATACTTGTTAAGGTTGAAAGAAATTACTGAAACAACTTCAAATACTTGTTTCAAAGACAATGAATGATCTGAACTGATGTTGTTAAGCTGTAAAATGAACGGTTATGTGTAGGGTAAGGGTGAAGCCACATCAGGTTTGTTCTTCTTGCTCATATATTATCTGCTTTGACATATTCAACCTAACATTTGTCTTTTCTCTCTTTGAAAAAGCAGCAAATAAGAGTTTCTTATCATGAACTATTCCATGATGCCACATGCATTTGGTTGTAAACCAAATTTGGTGGGACTGCAAGCAAAAACTATTTTAAAGAATAATTTATCTACTAGTTCTTCATCCAACACAGTGAAAAAATGAATATGGTAACAAGCTATTTAGGTGGAAGAGTCAAACTGATTCTCCTTGAGATGATCTTGTGTCACTTATGCAATATTGTGCATCTATTAGAATACTTTTAACATCCTATATGAATGAGGGGAAGTAAAGTTTCTTCAGAGTATAATGGGTCTGTATTTGTAAAGGTGTGTGTGTGAGGAGGGAGTAGTGTGGAAACCTATTTTAGTTCAAAACAGAAGCTTCTCGTTAAATATGAGTAAACGAAAGCAGGAAAAAAGTCATACTAATCTCTAAAAAGAAAACTGGATCTGGAAAGTTAATCCTCGCGACGTGTTTTTGGAAAAAAAAACGTGGTTACCTGAGTTTGTCGCTAATATCCTCCACCGCACTTCTCTGCTTCCTCGGACTGAGCTGCTGTTTTCTCGACACCCCCGCCTCTCTGTCCCTCTTCCCGTTGTGACTCGCATGTTCGGATGCCTCTGCTACGGACTTGGCTTTAGCGGGATGCGGCGGAGGCTTTGCCTTAGCATCGTGACACTTGCTCCCGTTGGCTTGCTTCACGCTGACCGCTACGCCGCCAGCAGCGCCGGAGATGGTTGTCCTCCTTTTTCGGGTTGCGGGCCCTTTTATCTCAGCTGTCTCGCTCATTTTTTTGGGCTGCAGTCACGCAGTTTTCTACCTGCCTGACATTGCTGGTAAAGCTGCTGCCGCTCGTCTGTTTTTGTCGGTCTTTGCAGCTTCGGTACAGATAAACTAAAAGTGGGAGGTGTGCGGGAGGTACACCTTCCACTGAATTGTGCCCTGTCAAAGCTGATAATGAGCAAGACGTTTTACCACTAGTAAAGCTCAAGGTGCGTTTACTAGTATGGTTGCCAGATCGGTGCTTTTCAGCAGACATCCCCCTTTTGAGATAATATTTTAATCAACTTCCGGATCACGTTTAAGTTTTGACCACAGGGAACCTGGCCTGAAACAAAGTTATTAGAGAAGAAATTCTATTTTAAAAAGTCCCAGGTGTAGAGATATAAAACCATTAAGATGGGGGTTACAAGACAGAATAAATTTGATTGGTTGTTTTTATCATGGTTAATATTTCTCTGTCAGTAATCCCAGGTTTGATATTGACAGCAAGTTTAAATCTGCTTGTTTTAAATTATACCACTAGCTGTTACTATTTGGAAAAGCTTACTTTAATGAGACAGGGAAACAGGGCACAGATGTGGTAGCTCCAGAAATAATGAGAGAGGGAGAGAGAATATCTCAGAGCAAGAAATCATTAAAATCCAACTGTTTTGCAGGGTTTCAGAGACATAAATAAAAGCATTCATTGCCTATATAGATGTGTTAGACGAGCAGATTTTGAATAAGTGAAGATGAAGTGGGAGTTTGTGGGCATTGTAATGATAACAAAAGAGTTTTATGTTAGAAGGCATGCATAAAGACTTTCACAAACTAAAGAAATGTGAACCAATGCATTTAGGTGGACTACTGTGTATCTTAGAATTGAATGGGAATGTGTGAGACCCAGTAAATCAGACTTCACTCAAAGCTGTGAGGTTTGAAGGTAAAACTACAGTTGTTTTACATTGTGTATTAAATTATTTTGGTATAAACAAATAGACATTTACCAGGGCTGATAATGTATAAAGGATGTCACAGGCTGCTCAAGTTCAATCACATCTCCTCATAATCAATATGAATAAAAATGATAGTAAATATTTAAAAAAAATAACTGAGCATCATGGTGAAAGGATTTTGGGGCATAATGTTATTTTTCATCCTTTTATACAGTAGGCTTTATTTTCAATGCCTAAGTAGATAATCAATGGGTACGATTTTGTACACTGGTAAAAGTATCTTCTCTCTATCATAAAAAGTCTTATTTGGAGATAAAACAGGTATAGATGAGTCATTATATGTATATACCTGTACCAACAGCTTGATGATACAGACATGTTGTTGGAATAGTAAACATTTTATATTAAAATTCAATTAAGACTTGCATTTTTTTATTAGTTTGTCCCACTTTTTATTTATCCACCCATTTATCAAACAAAAAACCTCTTCAGGTATGTTCAAATCTGTCTGTAAAATGTTATATTTCTCTGAGATCAGTTTTTGGGCCTTGAAAGACCAATCCCATCTTGGTGTTTAATGCATTATAATTGTTTTAATTACAATTTTAAATTAAAAACATATTAATACATTTCAGATTAACTTAAAATAAGGGTTTAAATACATTCTAATAATTTATAATGATTTTTTGTGAATATTTATGTTTTCTGTATGTGCTCTGAAAATAATGGCTATTTTAATTGTCAGACTATACTAATATTATACACATCAGTAAGGTGGCGCTCAAATCTTTGAGAACTACTAAAATTAGCGATAGTGTCACTTTCACAGTTTGAATTGAGCGGATTTTTCAAAGTGTAAACAACAACAGAAAACATAAGTCAAATATCAGGCTATAAAACTACAATCATGTTAGGTTTCGGCGTTTGCCTGCGAGGAGCCAATAGTATATAGGTTTTAGGTCACGTGTAATTTCTGTCCAATCGAATTGTAGTTTGGAGCTTTGAGCTAGGTTGATTTGATTGACCCAGTCGACAGGCAGCTGTTCAGTCAAGCAATGTAGCAGCCGTCGATAATATCGTTGTTTTTACCTGTCATAAGTTTAAAATTGGTTGATTGTTATGGGACTATCCAATTATTGCTATTCCGACGTTCATTTTTGAGGAGGATGAGAAGACACAAGAGGAAGAAACAAAACGGAGTTGGAGTGACTGCAGTCACAAGAGGTAAATGAACCACAGGTAGCTAATGTTAGTAAGTTTTTCAGAATAAGTCCACAAAGCTTGCTCTTCTATTAAAAATGTCCAATATATTTACTTATGTTATTAATGAACAGAAACTCAAACAGTGGATGACAGTATAGTCATTACGTCATCACAGTACGTAATACCATTACTGCAGCCAGGTGACAGTCTGGACACTAATCTGGAATTGTCTGCAGTTTCCAAGCCGAGGTCTTCACCCACGGCCACGTCTCAGCAAACTTCAGCTCCAAATGCTGTTTATGTGGCAGTCTGTTAGCCAGTCTAGCTGCCCCTGATGATAGGAAGGGTACACCCTGGATGGTTTACTAATCTATCACGGGATCGATCCAAAGATAAATGAAACAACACCACCATGAAGCTAAGCATTTTATGAGTAAATTTTAAATAATCATATGCATTTAAGCTGGGTTTTTCATAGCAAATGTCACACTTAAGGGAGCTATGAGCTTTACAAAATATTTCCACCTTAAAAACTTAACTTCTATAATAGTTTATTCTACTGAATTACAAGCCCATGCTTTTTACAGTGCTTTTTTTTCTACTTACTAAATTTTGCTTACTGTTTTTGTAAGGTCTTCCAACTGTTTTGCAACAATAAAACACATTTTTTTAATCCATCCCTGCTACTTTTTCTTGATCATCCTTTAATCTCAGCCTTTTTTTTTTTTACAGAGCCAGACTGTTCAAGGAAACAGAAGCTGGCTGACATCCACCAGGCTTTGATCAGGTAAAAATTATATGGCCAGATATAGTGCTTCATATTCTATCTTTCTTGGCAGACCTAGCTCTGTTTCATGTGTCTGCTCTCTTACTTTTTACTCCTGGTAGTTTAGAAGCCATTTGCTCAGGTAGAAACTGGCCTCAAATGCATTATGTTACTTTACACTGATGCACTTGGCAGCTGTCTTAGAAATGTTGATATGTGGATGATGTGTTGTCCCTTGGGTTAAACTAATAAATGCATCTCACGAATCATCAGTCCAGACAGTATAATTTCTTATCCTATTGCTCTGCACTGTGTAGAGAGTAAGCAAGGAACTACTTAATATACCCTAAAGCAGTAGTTATCAAACTTTTCTGCAGAATCACCTTTTCATTAGTGTCTCTTCATTTTCCACCTTTGTACTGGCTCAGTACAAAGGTGGAATCTCTTGCCCAAAGCTCAGGGCTGGGGCCAAACATACACAAACATATGTTGGTATTTTTTTAACCTCTGTGGAATTATTTGAACCGACCTATCAGCCCTGAGCTGAAATCATGCCAGGACATCTCATGCCAGGACCTTTGAAGCATAGATAACTCTGCTAAAATTGGCTGAATCTGCTGAGCTTTTAATTCCAAAGAGTTCTACCTTCTCAGATCCATTGTTGGAAATCACTTATTTATTCTGTGCTGGTGTAATCCATCCCATCACAGCTGGCACAGGACATAAATAGGCTTCTTCACAGATCTAATTATCAGACATTACCTGTACTCCATACATGTTTCCCAACAAAAACAAGAGAGCAAAAGCCTTCACCAAGCAGCTCCTTTCCACCAGTATTGTTAAGAATCTTTTAAAAATATAAATATAAATAATCCAGTAAATTTCCCAAAATCACTCCTAAAATGTAATGTTGGACAAAGACTCTTTCTTTGACTCTGCCCAGTAGTTTCTATGTAAAGTTAACAGACAAATGGCTGAGGTAACAAAGAAAACCCAAAATATGGAATAACAATTACCTGATGACCAGTAAAACTACATTAGAACTTAAATTGAGAACTACCCATTTTGTGAGTGATGCTGTTTATTGTCCAAAAAGCCCAGATGTCCAAGTTCAAGGGTCTGTAGCATGTACCCTTATTCTAACTTTTCCAGTGAGAAATACCAAAGCATGCTTCAAACATTTTTGGAAGACTTGTTTCTTTTATGAACATCCTTTTTCTAAGCATATTTTTTAAATTATTATCGTGAACTCGAATGCTTCTCCTTTTTAATTAGCTTTGAATAAAAATATCTAAATGAAAATAGATTGTTGTGTAAAGATGTTTCAGGGCTTCTTACACATTTAATGCCTGAACCTGAATCTCATATGTTTAAAACTTCATAAGTTTAGAATATTCTCCATTTCATTAATGTGTCACACACCACGCTAAAGAAAAGCTAAAGGTTTTCTTTGTATAGTTCGCTAATTCCTTTTTGATGCATATCACGCTGCTATCTTACATTATTCATGTGCTTCACAGATATAAGAAAATTAGGTGATTAACATGTTTTAATGTCTATATACTAAGACATGTTACATCACATGTATGCTGTACTATGCAAACTAATGTAAATGAATGATGTAATAAAATACTGAGATTTGCAGACTTGCAATGCAACTTTATTTATAACTTACTTTAATAAGAACAAAGTTGACCAAAGTGTCACAATGATCAGAGTTGAAAGTGATTTAAACAAATAGTATTTAACAGAACATTAACATGTACAATCATATCAAATAACATTTTTACTGTGTGATATTACTGAAATGCTATATCATTTTAAACATTACATAATTTTTATTTTGAATTGATAGAGATCCAGTGGACATTGAGACCCTGAGGAAAGCAGCAGCTACCAAAGGAGGACTCCTCACAGATGAACTGAGAAGAAAAGTGTGGCCCAAATTACTAAATATAAATGTGTATAACTTACCATACAAACCCGGTGAGTATACGTTTAATAAAGAATCTCGTTAATGTGGCAGCTAATAAAGCCATTTAATTTCCAGCAGCCACATCACAGTGCAGTGTGTTTCCACTATATGCTGTTTTTAATAGTGGTGATAATAGCAGGAATGTCTTTTCTGCTTCAGGTCGAGATGTGAGAGAGAACCACAAGGACTACAACCAGGTGGTCCTGGATGTCAGGAGATCCATGAAGCGGTTCCCTAAAGGTGCCATTTCTCAGTCTTCATCCTTCTAATTATAGAAACATGGAGAGTTATCTGATCTGATTTAGATAAGTACAGAGCTGAGACGAAGCTTCATCAGGGAATATTTGTGTCACCAGATGCCTTTGTTGTGAGCCTAAATGAGCCGAGAAGCATTTTTTTTTTAGTTCATTCTAGTCATCACTTTAACGTTTCTATCCAGTGGAACAAACAACTGAGGAAGTTTTAGGAAAGCCTTGTAAAACTGTAGCCCATGTAAGGAAATTTAATTCGTATGCATTTTTCTTTCAGGAGTTAAAGCTTAACACTTGTACTTACTGAAACAAAAATACACACATTTCTCTGATCAGTTTACCTGTAATGAATGTTCAGTTCCTGTGCTGTCTCGAAGGCATGCCGGCATCAGAGAGAGCAGTGCTTCAGGAGCAGCTGACTGACATCATACTCCAGGTGCTAAAACGTAACCCTCAGCTCCACTACTACCAAGGTTACCATGATGTGGCGGTTACAGTGCTGTTGGTGGTTGGAGAGCGGATGGCCATCGCCATGCTGGACACACTGTCCAATTATCACCTCAGGTTCTATTTTTTTCCTGCTGAATCAAAGATTTTATGCTTGATTCATGAAATAGCTGAACTAAACAGGACATTTCCTAACATCTCTCTGTTTATTCTGCTGTAGGGATTTCATGGATCCTACCATGGACAGCACCAAACACATTCTAAACTATCTCATGCCTATACTGGAACAAGTTGATGCAGAGCTACATGACTTTATGATCAGGTAAAAACTCTACAGCCACTAGAGGGCACTGCAGTCTAAACCTTTTTACTCAAGAGCCTTAAAGTCAAGAAAAAAGCTGTGTTAAAATGCATCAGTAATGTTCTCATTGGAGATTTACAATATTAAATGGTCTAACAGCTGTTTTAGAGAACAATCTGTCCCCTCCAGGTCTGCATTTACTAGTATAAACAGATTTACAATGTCCAGTCCTCAAATTAATTCAATTCCTTCTATTAAAGAAAAGGCTCAACATACAAGTCACTTGTATAGTAATAACAATAAATAACAATAACAATAAATTATTGTAAAAACAATCAATTATAATTCAGTTCTGGGCTGATGACGGTAGTTTGCTGATGAGCAGTTGGGACAATAATCTGTCAACAGGTGCAGAAGCCATGCAGAGTTACAGAAAACACGGGATTGCAGTGATTTCCTCAAAGGAACACATAAACAGAGTAATGAAACGAGACATTGCGGTTGAAAAAAGATGGCAGGATAAACAACTCTCCACTCCAAAGCCTAGTTTGCTGCTTTTGTGTGCGGTTCTTTGCACTAGCTTTTCATCTCTACCTCTTTAACTTGTTTCTCTTCTGCCCTTTTCCTTCTCGCACACTTCATCTCATTCACCCCCTCCACTGCTGATACTGTGTTCACTTCACTCTTCCCTCATTTATCCACCCGCTGACTTTAGTTTAGCTACCCTCTTCCAGCACGCCTCCTTCCTCTGCAGAATTTATCAACAACTTTCAGTTTCTGATTTTAATAAAAACTCTGAGATTTGTTCTGATTCCTCAGCAGTAAACCATCATACATTCTAGGGTTGAGAAATTAGTTTATGCGATTTTAGATTGGAGATTTTAATGCTATAGACTGTCTTAATCTGCTGCAGATCTGACACAAATGGTCTCTTTTTGTTTGGTTTAAATAAAAATCCCCCCTGACTTTACATAAAACTGCATATGAATAATTCATGTTCATCAAAATGTCCCAAAATTTAAGACATCTTGTACTTAAAGATGGTATAAGAATTTTCTTTCTTTTCTATTTGTACCATTTAAATCATAATAGTCATTGTGGACTTTTTTTTTTAGAATGTAAACAGAAAAAACTGTTACATTTATCTAGAACCACTACTTATTATAATAAAAGCTTAACACATAAAGTGAGTGTTCAATATGTTTTTATAGCAAAGAAAATAGAAAAAATTTGATTCTGCAAGTGTTGGTTGAATGATAAAAAAAAACCCTGTGTTCCCAAACTGAACTGTAAAATCCAATTAACATGGATATGATTTAGTTATTTATGTATTTTAATCATATCCAGCTCATAAACTGTTGTGTTGTTCAGTTTCAGGATGAAAGGCACATTAAACTGAGCTGCTCCTGGTGTCATATGACTTGATAAACTGTAGAACAGTTTGGTTTGTAGATTACTGTTTTGAAAACCCACGTACAAAAACAACGTACATCCACGTTGTGACTTGTCAAGCACAAGGTATGATTTATAGACTGTATATTAAAAAATAAAGGGTATAGCAGCCAGTGGGTGTAAGGGACGAGGCCAGTAAGCGAGTGTGTCTGGTTCCTACTCAGAAATCACCAATTACCTAATGTTGTTCACAGAGTATGCTCTTCTCTCAACAGGTTTCATGACAGTCACATGCTCCACTTCAGCAGGCTACATCTCATCCTACAATAAAGCCACACATTGTTCTAATTTTCTCTAAGTGGGTTCGCAGTGTTGGAAAATTCTACCGTTGTAGTCATGAGAAATAAGAAATGCACACTGCTGACTTAGAAATAATACAGACTGGAGGCAATTCTGCATTGGCTCTATTTTCATTTATTTATTTCTGTGCTTTATTCGAGCCACAAGTTACATTTATACTCGATAAAAAGTCTCATATGAAGAGTAGTTCTTCCATCAGTCTCTGTTGGATGTGAACATTGCTGCTGCCTTTTCTCTGACTTTTGATGAGTTTGACCTCCTCCTAGCTAAAATGTTGAGGAAAAACATGAAACAATACAAATCTTGTTGTATTTTGTGTTTTGGGATCATACTGTTATTTGTTTTCTGTTTTTCATTAACTATTGATCATACCTTTTTCCAATTCAGAACTTTTTTGCTTACCTTGCGTTTGTTTTACAGTTCAAAATGTTATTTTTTTCAGTCCACTATTATTTTCATCAGCCTTGTTAGGTAACTTTTATCCTGCGTATCTGGCTTGAGTAACAGTAATGTGGATGGATGATAAATATTTTTTTTACAGGTCATTTAATTGTAACATGTTCATCTATGCAGCTTCTGTCTAATTTAATGTTAATGTTACACCTCACTGACATATTTTTTACATAGTAAGGGATAAAAAATGTTTTCACTGTATAAATTAGCTAAAATATGTTCACAAATCGACTTGTGATTAGTTAAATTAATTTACACCTTTCATAGTAATTTTAAAGTGCTTCACAAAACAGAAGACGTGAAACAAATCATTCTGGTGAAAGATGGAAGAACATTACTAGGTCTTAAGGTTAAATTCATTAAAAAATGCTGAAATGAAAGTAAGCATGTCTGGCAATAGGTATGAACTGCTTGTGTTGACATCTCTTTGTGTGTTTGTCTTTTTAGAGCAGAGGTTGGAACCATCTTTGCACTTTCTTGGCTCATCACTTGGTACGGCCATGTCCTGTCAGAGTTCAAATACACCCTGAGACTGTACGACTTTTTCCTGGCGTCACACCCACTGATGCCCATCTACCTCGCTGCTACGGTACATACACAATGTTTAATACGAAGAGGAGAGCCTGTGGGTTTGTCTTGTCAGTAATCCAGGACACATGAAATCATTTTAAACCCCCCAACACACAAACTGCAATACTCACAACAGGGCAGAGTGCTTTCTGAACTACTTAATTAGATGAACATGAACAGATGAGAAACAGGACTACAGAGAGGAGATGGATAAGACGAGTGAATAAAAGAAGAGGGAAAGCCAATAAGTATAAGAGGTCTTGTGAGAGAAGCACAGATATTTAGACGTAGGCCCGCTGTACTCTTATTATTCTAAATATTAATGTGTGTTTGTGGAGATAATTTAATTTTGTTTTATTGTCTGTTCTTCAGGGGTCTATTTATGTACGAGAAGACCTTTTTAACTGAAGAGTTTGTGCATGTTTATTAGTGTGTGTATAACTGAGCAAATTTTCCAGGTTGTGTGTGTGTGTGTGTGTGTGTGTGTGTAGGGGTTGAACAGAGGGATGGCTCTGTTTGAAGTGTGTGAAACAACAAAGCAAAATGTAGTTCATGTTTCCTTCAAGGCTGAGTTCAGCACACAGCATGGGGCTTTAACTCTTTATTAGCCACTTACTTGTTGGGCTACTTTTGCAGCACTAAAATCAACTGATGCTTAATATGATGCCGAAAACCTTCCTTTCTTCCCTCCTCAGATTGTGTTGCACAGAGAGAAAGAGGTGAAGCGGACAGAGTGTGACATGGCCATGGTGCACCACCTCCTTTCTCACATACCTGAGGATCTACCATATGAAGTTCTGATTGGCCAGGCCCAGAACCTGTTTGATCAGTATCCTCCATCATTACTGGCCAAACAGGCAGCACTGCAGTCTCAAAGGAGGTGAGGAGACATTTGAAATTAAAATGATGAATGTTGCTTCAGTGTTTGCTTTTCAACCAGAATCCTTTTGATGTGAACTTCTGTCATTCAGTTTGAATATATCATTTAAGTTTGATGACCGTCTTTATTTATTTGAGCCTGAGCAAACCAAAAAGGAGCCTTCTAGAAATTATAGAAAAATTACAGAGGAGTGTGTGTACTGATTTCTTCACTGCTGTTACTGCATTTTTTATACCTGCTCCAGGACTTTTTCTGCCATTTGACTTGCAGCAGGTATCAAGGTCAGAATGTTTTTTCCAAACATGATGGTCTGCAGGACACACTGTGTGGTATAGTATTTACACCCAGTTGTAGCACAGCTAGCATCAAGATCAGTGTTTTTCAGTCCTCCAGTAACTGGCTGTGAAATCTCTGCAAAGTAGGTTTAACATCTTGTTTTAAAAGCACAAATGTTTCATGTTTATAAAATAATGTGTTTTTTTTAATCTGCATTTACAAATGTTCACTATTCCTTGGGCAGCTAACTCTCACCCTCATGCAAACGGTTGTTATCCTGCAACAAATCACCCCACACACATTTTATAGCAAGACATTTCCCTCTGTTAGACTGTGATGAAGAGCTTTGCTGTAATTTCACATAAATACAACCTTAAACTGTTTAAAAAGCTTTTATATTTCAACATATTTGGCCTTTTATGCCATTGCAGCTTTTTTGCTGTTGCTGAACATGGTGTTCTGGCTCATGAGGTCAATTGCAATGATTTTTCTGCCCACACCCAAGTCCATGGTAAAATACAAGTCAGGTTGAGAAATCCTGGGATTTAGCTTTAATAAATGCTGCAAAGATTTATCAGGCTGCAAGCTTAAAGGAACATATTTTTGTTTGTTTTTATTATAAAGTATTTTGAAGGAATTCAATGAGGTTTTGTGTACAGTCTTTTTTTTTGTAAAAATCGTTTTAATGTTTTTGTTTTTCACTGTTACACGGGACTTCCAGTCTAATACACAAAAGCTCAGTATCAGATATACGCCTATAAACACCTGTGGTAGCTTCTCCGGCCACAAGCTGAAGCTTTTTATGCAAATTTAATCCCACCAACAGTGCAAAATATTAAAATTGTTATGGACAAGGAGCACTTTTTCTTTAAAGAATGATTAAAGTCATGGTATGATTTTTGTTTTTTATTTATTTTTCTACAAATCTCTTTAACAGGACTCTGGGTCAGGTGTAGTTGGTTCGATCCTACGAGAGACGCAGTCTAGCAGGTTTTCCATGTATTCCTGCTTCAGCACACCCAAATAAAATGGATCCAGTAGCTTTTTATGGACAGTGACTCATTAATTACTCAGCTGTGTTGGAGCAGGGATGCATGAAAACCCAGCTGGATTGTGGCCCTCGTAGGACCAAATTGAGTACTACTGCTCTAGGTTTAGTTTACCACAAAAGACTGTAAGTTCCTGCAGTAACCAACAGGAGGTGCTCCAAAATCACTCCCTGATTCCATCATCAAATGTGCTTTGAAAATACACAAGTCATGCGGTGCTTGTGTGCCCATTTTTTCCATCCTTTATTAAGCTTAGAGACACGAGAATGCACTGAGTTCACAGCAATCAGCCTTTTCCTGTCAGTCTGGGTCCTTCAGTACAGTCATTGTTTAAAGCAGGAAGTGACACAAGGCCTTGACTGACACTGGAAGTTACTAATGTCCCACACATACAGTAGCTTTCTATACACAAGAACCACTGAGTTGGCAGTCCTCTCAAATTACCTCTTTTACTCTTCCCTGCTTGTCTTTATCTATCACTTTACTCATCAGTCCAGTCTGCCACATCACTCCAGATGTTTGTGCTTTATCTTAGACCTAACAGTTCTTCATCACTGGCTTACACTTCCTCACCATTCCTCTCTGTTTCTATCTTCCTTCAGCCTGTCGATCAGCACTTTCCAGGCATTTCAGCTCTCTACCCTCCACCAGAGGCCAGACTCTGTTCTCCAACGCATCACCAGGGCCCAGGGCTCCACCACCTCCAGGCATGGTAAAAATAGTCTCTGTAATCTTATTACTGACTCTGAAGGTTGACTCTGCTGATAAAAGTGCAGACAGACCTATAAATGAGTGAAATAACTGTTTTTGTTGCATACTCCTTTTAAAGCTGGCAAAATATATTTTATAAATATTCCTACCTAAGATTATTTAGCTCCTTCTCCTTGGTGCCCACCATGGATGCTATAATTTTTCCAAACAAGACATCAGTAAACACTGCCCCCTTTAGCCCAATCTATAACGAGTAAATGCATGTTATAGCACCCCTGTCAGACTAATCAAGTTTAAATTTAAATATGCCTGAACTGAAAAGAGAGGTGCATTATTCCTGGAGGCTTTTTAAAGATCCAAACAGCAGCATTCAACATATGTCTGCAATGTCCATGCAATCAGAAATAAAATGTGGCATTCCCTTTTGGCCAAACAGTATAATAGTAAAACTAATGAATATAATTCCCCGCAGTTTCATCAAAATGCAATTAGGAGAAGATAAAGAGCATATTGGGCACATAGAAAACTGATTTATAGAAGCTCCTGATTGCTCTGAGACAAACAGTGAGTTGCTAAAGCCTGACAAAGATTTCACTCCATTAAATCCATCCCTGGAAAAAAACTTTAACCCGTATGTGTTTTTAATAAAATGTATTAAGTGTATTTTTTATAATGTATTAGATAAATTAATTGTATCGGTTTATATTTAACTTGAACATAGATCTTTAATGCTGTGAACAATGATTCTTGCATAGCAACGTTTACTCTGATGAAGGTTGGAAAACCTGGAATCACTTAAAATCTTATACATCATATTCACTACGTTTAGTGAATCCATGTAGTTGGTAAGTTTTATGTTTATTACAACAATAATCAGTTAAATAATAACAATAATTTTCAGTTCATTAAAGCTCACTCTCCAAAAGCTAAGACTTACTATTAAAAGTACTGTAAAATAACTGAGTTTTCATAAGCAAAGGTGCAAATAAGTTGTTATTTAAACATTTGTCTCTAAAATTTAGCCTCAGATTATGAGAACAAATATTAGCTGTGAATATTCAATAAACTTTGAGCAGTTTAATTTTCAGATTTGCCTTTTCAAAGTGGTAAAACTGAATATCAGTCACTTTGGTGAAATGTTAGTGAGAGGCATCTGTTGAAAAAATGGATTGATAAATACTTCCTCCATGGCAACCACATTGTCGATCATGTCATTTTTACTGATTTGACTTGGTAAAAGGAAAATACCCATCAAAAGAAAATTTTTTTTAAATGATTTAACTAGGAGGATATTAAACCAGGTGCTTACACTTTCACCTCTGGGTGTTTAAACACGCCCGTGCTGCCTCGCTTTAGCTGCTGTGCAGACACGTGGAGGAGTCCCTTAGCTTTCATTCAGTCTCTGTAATGTTGCTTTTAACACCACCAGCCTTCATTATGTACAATATAACAAAAAACTGTCCCAATTCAGGTACTTTAGTTCATCCAAAGTGTTCAATTCATCAAACCAAAACTCAACATTTAGAACACACATGATTTATACCTATAAATGCTAAACCAGCCCCCTCTGGTAAACCTCCATGAAGGTTATAACATTAATTTATTCTTTAATGTGTTTTCAAGTTCATTTGCTTCCATGGTCGTTTAGAAGGCTTTAATTCATTTGTTTGTACTGAAGGATGAATCAAGTATTTATTCAACCATCACTGTTGTAAAACTAATGGTAGTAAAAAGACTGTTTTATGGGAATTAGAAATGTTTTGTTTGGTAAAGTTCAATATTTTAAATAATTGCAATGTTGTAAATTAAGAAAGTGATGCAGTGATCTTCAACACCCATCTGGTACAGAATTATATATAAAAAACCTAATTAAAATCAATATAGTTTTTTGCATGAATAAGAAGTTTGTATGTTGTATTTGATAAATAATTAGTTGTGATATATTTTTCTCATCATATTATTCTTTTTTACCATTAATTAGTCTGTTGGATCCTCTATTAAATGCAGCATGATGCTCCTTTCCTCAGCTTTATGCACAATAAACCCACTCAAGCTCTTCATGTTTGCTCCTTGCAGTTTGACCCCTTACATGTTTTCTGCTTGCACCCTCTCCACACAGGCCTGGAAGCAGCCTTGCCCAGGGACCGAGCCCAGCTGTGGGGGAGGGGAAACAGGATGGTGAAAATGGCAGTGTGGGGTCTCTCTGCAACACTTGGGGCAGCCGTGTTCGCTGTGGCTCAGACTGCCATGGACTGGGGACCTGACATGTTACTTCAGCTGTTCTAATGTGGTGGGAACACGGATTGAGTGACATTTCAAAACACTGACAGTCATGTGCTGTCATGATGAATCACCGGTATGCAAGCAAAAAAAAGGATGCAACGGTGGTGAAAATCAGATGTCTCGGTGCCAAACAGGTGGTTTAAACTTAAGAACAATAAATAAATATTATTTATTAGAGAACCTCAGGATTTCTGTGCTTAAAAGTGAGCCTGTTTGTGAATTGATTACTGAATGGGCCTTATGTGAGAATTCCCAGGACCCCAATTTGTTTTTGAAAAGCCAATCAAAAGATCATGGAAATGTGAAATAACGAATATGGTGGACGAAAACAGGCCACAGAGATGCAGATTTACCCCAAAAAGATGCAGAGTGACTATAAAGAAACGCCAAACAACCCAAAGTCATAAAATGATTCATCATGGTGACTCGTTCCTGTGCATGTCATCACCCAGAGGCCAATTGTCTCAGAATTCAGCCATGCAAGTGAAACATTTACACATCTTGCTTTTTCAGGCTATTGCCCATGCATTCCTTTTGTTTTAGGATTTTTCACACGTGTCTTTATTTCTTGTCAGCTGATTATTTAGCTGATAACTTGTTTTCAGCCTGTTGCGCCTGTTTCGTGCATTTAAGTTGACAGAGTTTCAGCACGCTTGTTGAATCAGCAGCCATATCTAAAAGCCAAAAGTGCCCATAGCCAGCACGATGACACATGAATACAAATTATTAAAGAGCAGTGTTTTCTGCTGAAAGCTTCTAGTTATGAGGAAAGGAGGACAGCAGGTGGAGAAACGTGAATCAGTGGAAGAGAAGATTTAGTCTGTGAGCTTTATTAATTGCTTTGCTCCAGGTGTAAAGAAGTTACATTTATGCTAGGGCTTGAGACTCAAAGTGAGCTGTAACTGCTGCAAAATGCAATCATTGCACACAGTTGGCAATTCAAGCAGTAATATCTTAACATTTTGTCGGACGTGGCAGAATATTTGTTCAGATTTTATTCATATTTTGCTGCAGCGGTTAGTTTCCAGTCATTGTGGCCCACCGTTGCTGAACGGATATAGGGAAGACACCAGTACTTGTACACTCTTAAAATATTTAGCAGGTTTGGGCCAACAACCACCCTGACTGCCGTCAAAAGACCTACAGTACATGGACTCCTCAGTATAACATTTTTCTTTCCAGCATTTTCCAGTTAAACGTATTTTAAGCTCTATTTAGCAGATAAACTGATTGGTAAAAACATTATTAGTTTTTTTTATACGAGAGGGAAGGGGTTTGCTTTCCAAACAGCATCGCGCATGCCGTCGTTGTTGTTGGACCAAACATAATCACAGAGTTTCATAACCTTAAAAGTGAATATTAATAATGGAGGCTTTTTTCCACGTGAGGTATACCTAGCTGGAGAGGAAGTGGGGGTGTTCTCCAAACAGCGTGGCATGCTCTGTGTATATACTTTAACTCTGAAATATTTATCAGCTTTCACTTGCATGTAGCTAAGCTGCTGCTGCTGTTAATACAACTTCACTGGAGTCACAACACTCATCCCACTCCCCACGCTCTGTCATCAGATATGAATGTGTCACATGTTTGCACAGCTCATTGGGCAGTCTGCCCTGTTGATTTCTGTTGCTTTGCATCAGGTGAAATCAACCGTGCACGGTCTGTTGCGTGCAAAGTTGCACTTTTATACGGACAGAGAAATGGTTTTTTATATAGCCTCAGGGTTTCACATTTTTGTAATAAAATGTCCATTTCTGCTAGTTGATAATTGGTCATCGGATTTTATAGTCAATATATCAGTTGATTGTGTCTCGCTGGTCGACTCGAGCTAATTAGGACATTAATAACGCGATTGTCTGCCTGATGTCATTTAATTAATTTAATAACCTGAGTGTGTGTCTGTAAGAACATCTTAACCTTTGTAAGCGGCCAGTGGCGGATATACTTTTAAGGTTTTGGGGCATTTTTAAAAAACATTTTAGATCACCCAGTGCTTTATTAGCTGTAAACAATCTATTTATGTTAGGAAAACAAATGGGCTATTTATTTATATATTGAATGAATTGTGTGAATGCATATTTAATTGGAATGAATATGTGAATTAGTGAAAGTTATGTAAAAGGTTTTGAAAGTTTTTTTTTTTAAATGCAGTCTCACATCGACCCATCAGTATGATCTGATAAAGACATTGAAATCAAATATTTAGTTTATAAAAAGCCTCACATGTAAGTTTGGGTAGTTATAAGCATTTTCCCATGTCTGCATGTGCCAGCAGGCCTGTACAGTAAGCATTTGCTTTATGAAATATTAAAGATAGAAGCTGTAATTATACAAAAACGTTATATGTTAACATACTGGACATAGCTTAATCTAATATTGGTTTGCATATTAAATGCTGCAAGCAGCCATCTCTTATTAATCAGGTTGAACATTGAAACAATCATTTAATATTTCAGGAAGAACACCTGAAGCTTTAAAATAAACTTATTTTTTGTGTTTGATCAGATGAAAACAGGTTACAGGCTGGACTGCGTACTGGCTAAATGATTTACTGTATTTGGACTGATATGAGCATTAGAAGCCTTCACATCCGGAACAACTGGCTGCTCCATTTAATCTTTGTACTAATGATGGAAAAAGCTTGCAAAAGAACATTTCCTGTTGTTGAGAGGTTAACATTGCTAGCTCTTTTAAAGTGATTGCATGTAATTGCACATTGATGATACTTTAATATAAAGTTATTTGCTTAAAAATACCTTTTTTGATGTTTTCTGTTTGTTAATTAGAAGCTGTCGGACCTGATCATGCATAAATCCTTTGACCAATGCCTTTGATGCTACTGTGTTCTTGAATTTCTGCCATGTCATGGACACACACACACACACACACACATACACACACAGGCAGATTCAAAGAGAGAATGCTGGTGTTGCCAGCTCCTAATGAGGAATTAATTCCTGCCCCTGGCTGTTGGCATGCTAAGACAATTTCCTCTCATCTTTTATTTTATTTATTTATTTATTTTTTACAATAAAACTCCTTCAACACCTACACCAGCACATGATCTGCCATTTATCTGGCAGTGTATTGAAATGAATGGTGCACATTATTTGTTAAAATTGAACTTTTTTTTTTGGCATTGTTGATGATAATTGTGATCAGAAAGATCAATATTACAAAAAAGATTAGGAGATTTTTATTTATTACAATAAAAGCGCTAAAGAAGTCCCCTCTTTTATCTTCAGTGCAGTTTATTTACTTCACTATTAAGTGCTTTGGAATGTGGTAAAAATATTTTACATTATTTATTTGTCTTAATGCCCTGTTCTTAACATTTTCGGATGCTAGAATTAATTTGGACAAAGACTTTAGGGTTGTTTTGCATTCATCACTG
Source organism: Pseudomugil gertrudae (assembly GCA_037177535.1). Taxonomy (NCBI): domain Eukaryota; kingdom Metazoa; phylum Chordata; class Actinopteri; order Atheriniformes; family Pseudomugilidae; genus Pseudomugil; species Pseudomugil gertrudae. The sequence goes on from JBAMHV010000018.1 coordinate 14,931,525, forward strand.
CCAAAATATTTAGCCTTTTTAAAAAAATAATTTCAAGCCATGTCATTAGACCTAGTCATGCATTTCCAAAGCTTTCAAATATAAAATATAAACAGCAAAGTAAAATAAACTTTTAATACCATACAAAATTTACATATATCATGAGCCTAAAGTTGAGCTTTCAATAAAAAAGATGCAAAAAGGACTTTAAACAGTCGTTTCTCCAAATGTTTTATGACTTATCTGCAATGTGCATCTACTTAAACATCACTCCAAGCGCTACAAAGAAAAAAAACAAGCAGAATTTTTGTGTTTTAATACAGAAGAAACTTATATTAAACTTTCATATGAGGCCAGGCTACTATGAAATATATCCTGGATCTTATGGAGTGCCAAGTGTAAAAATTCAACATTAAATTTAGTGATAACATTTTATCATCATTTAGCTCACTTTTCTCATATTTAGTACATTTTCCAACATGTT
>JBAMHV010000018.1:14939688-14963172 GCA_037177535.1 Pseudomugil gertrudae
ATATGTGTATATGTGTGTGTGTAATAAGGCACACAGATTTCCTCAGACCCACATCAGGCAGTTTGAGATCTTTATTCTCAGTTTTCCTCACATATATTTGCACTTTTTTTTATTGCTCACGCTGATTATGGAAGTGTAGCGCTGTCATCACATTATATTACAATGTGATAAGTTGTAAAGACATGAACATTATTATGTTATAACTTGTTACGTTTTGTGGTGAAAACATTGTATATAAGGAGAAATACATTGTCAGCTATGTAATTCTCTTATCTAATTTGGTTTTCAGAAGACCGCTAGGCCACAGGTAGCTTACATGTTAATAAAAAAACAACACAAACACACTTTCTCACTGTGCAGGTAGGTGACGTACCATGTTGCTGTCCCACATTCCTGTGTGTACAACCATAAATCAGAGTAAAACAGGTAATCTTTGACAAAAAGAACTGAATATTTCTGCTTGATGACAATAATCTGCATGAAAAGTATCTTGCTCCAATATATCTAGGGCACAACAACATCATCAAACAGTTTATGTTTCATGTTCTAACATTGTATCCTAATGTGGCAGTTTCATGCTTTTATAATGAGCCTTTTTATTGTTTCCACAGTATCTATATAGCTACATGAGATCATTAAAAATAATTCTTATTATTTAAATTTAAATTATTCATGGATACATTTCAAATAACAGTTTTATCCTTTATGTAAGCACTTTGAATTGTCCCGTAAACAAAAGGTGCAAATAAACTTGCCTTGCCTTTTTAGTGTTGCACAGTCTGTGTTTTTCCTCCTTCACCTTCCTCAGCTGACTTGAACCCTGTTGCTGCTTTACATCGCTCACAAAGTGAGAGTATCTAGCTGTGATCTGTGGCCAGACCATCCAACTCTGCACACACCCAGCTCCACTTGTTAAGGTCAGGGATTATCAATCAATCAAACTTTATTTCTAGAGCACTTTTCATGCATCTGCAACGCAAAGTGCTTCATATAATAAAAACAGTTTACGGATTACAGCGGCTTTTGCTGTTCCTGCTGACATACTGTACTTCAAACGTCTCTTGATGTGTCTAAAAAGATGAAATACCAGGATGTAATTAAACCCCAACCGCACAACTTATACTATGCAGTGTCTCACATATTTAGCAAATACACACACCCTCACTATGACAGTTGCATTAGAATGAATGAGAATCCCCAAACCAATCACTTTATAGCTTTATGGATCATCTGTCAGCCCAGCCATTAGACTGCCAACTTCTTGACATTTGCCAACAAATTCATATTTCTCAAACACACACCCACAGATGTAGGCGCACACGTACCCACTGGAAAAGACACACACTCAGTCATCGCGTTGGTCCTCACTATGGTAGAAGTACACCCACAAATACCCACAGCAACACACACTGAACGCTTGTTGACATTTTCTAGCTCTCCACATTTTTTCTGCCAGGCGTTTTCAAATGAAGGACATGAGATAGATCCCTGCAACTTAAGACAGATTGATCCCTTCCCACCATAAAACTTGTTTCGCGGCCTCTGAAGAAGTGCTTCTCTGCGTCGCACACACACTTGACACAGACAGATCCAATTCGAGCATAAAATTTACTTGCTGTCTGTTGTTCGCCTTCTTCTTTTTCACTGTGTGTGTAAATTAGATTATGCGTGCTTGATATAATAGACGGGGACTGAGCAGGCCCGGACCACCGAGAGCCAGTTGAAAAGATTAACAAGACATCACAACTTAGTTATGACACATCTTAAATTAGTCACTGGAGGAAAGGGGGAGAAACTCTTAACCCGATGAGGAACTGTGAAATCACCCAGCTGCTATGAAATCTCATCAAACCAGCTGGAAAACAAGTTTTGCGCAGTAATTATTTTGAACCCTCAGGATGGGCAGTGCCCTTCACACTGACATGATCCTCCTGTTTCTCTAACATAGTTCACGCTCAAAACGTATTTTCTTTACCGCAGGAACCTGTTGTGAACATTTACTAATCAGTGTTAATTTTCTGCATAACAACAGCACAGGTGACTTTTTAAGTGATTGTTAGAGGATGTTTTTGGCAACTATGCAAATTAAAAACTAATAAGAACCAATAAAAGGGTTTTTATAACAATTGGAGCCTTATGTATCCTATTACTTCCTCAAGCTCCATTGTTTTGCAAAATCTATAACTGTATCGTATGAGTGCACTGTTGCTGTGGTTGAAGCTTTATTTCATTACAACAAACTTTTATGCTAACTAGAATAACAAGTCTTCAAGGCTATCCTTCTTTTAAACACAAAATATTGTGTTACCAGTGCAAAACCTGCATGCATCTGCTTCCATGCTTAGCCTCCTTTGTTTCAATTCAACAAATACCAGCATTCCATGGGGTGTTTTTGTGCCGTACACAACAGGATGACCCTGAGATCTAACATTCATTGGGGGGAATAATCTAAAACAAGGGAACTCAGTTTGGTTCTATGAGAGCCATAATCCAGCAGGTTTTCCATGTATTCTTGCTTTAACAATCCTAAATCAAATTAAATGGATCTAACAACCTGTCAGGTTCTGCACAAAGACTCATTAATTTGAGTTAGCTGCGTTGGAGCATGGATATATGGAAAATCTGCTGGATTGCGACCCTTGTTGAACCAAATTGAGTACCCCTGATCTAAAATCTTTACATAACACAGGGTTACATTTATTTTGATTTTCTGAGACGTGGTTGGATTCTAATGCACTAAATCTAGATACTTGAAAATGAATTTGATGAGTCCATTTAGGAGGAGGGGGAGAGTTATATGCAACATCTTTCATCCATGAACACGTGGCTGCAGGAGGCATGGCCCACTGCTTCAGATGATGTGGCGGGCCACGCCTCCAAGAATCCTCCACCAGCTGATAAAGACACGTAATGACGCATATTGGATGACGTTTCTGGACTGTGACAATCAAAACATGTCAAAGGTTAAACCAGCTCTTTTCTAAAACAGTCATTGTCTGATAAAAAAAAACTTTATGTAATAGAATGTGAGTTTTTTTCACACCAAAATACTTTTTTTTTCTCAGTGCTACTATAACCTTAAACTTTACTATTTCACTAGTGGTTTTGGAGATGTATCAACTCAACACCAAGTTATGATGGTAAGATAGGTAATCACTTCACTTGCTGGGTTAGATCCAAATTTATTTCTTCTTCAGACATTGTGAAGACCTAAAGCTTGTTACATGCTTTATTAGAACTGAGAACATTTATTATTGTTCTCGATGCCTCGAGAAGAAAATGACGTCATTTTGTTTTTGCAGACGTGTTGAAAGCAGTTCTTGACGCATAGCAGAATTTTATTCTTGTGAGATTGGGCGATGAGCACTGCGTTATTGGTTGGACAGTTAAGGTGACTGTGGTTACTGCGAAAATGTTTGAAGTGCTTCCGTGTTTTTACTGATGCGAGGTTAAACGGATGGTCATTATGAAATAAATACGCCATTGTGGAAAAGGACATTATGAAATAAATACAGAAAGTTTCCTAATTTCACAATTTTATTGTCATATATTTATTTCAAAATGTTGTATTTATTTATTTAATGTTGTATTCATTTATTTAATTATGAATAAAACGGGTCTCCATACGCCCCAGACCAATTTTGAAAAACTCCACAGACATGGGCGGGGCGACAGACACAGAGGGGTGCGGCCAAGAGTGGGGGAATGAATAAAATGGACGGACAAGTATGCATAAAATGCTTACCTGGATAAATGCTTTGGATAATGCTTGCAATGCTCGCAATTTCAACTCCTGACTCGCCACAGAGGGCGTGTGTCTGCCAGACGCTTGTATACCAGAGCCTCAGCCTGTGACATAGGCATGTACCAAGATGTACCGCTTCAGCCAATAAGAAAATGTAACTGCAGTAGCGCTGTTCAACCCAAAGAAGGCAGCACTAAGAGGTTTACAGGAAAATGTAAAAAATTACACAATAAGAAAAAGACAGCACCATTAGAGCCTAATTTAGACAGTTTATCAGCAAAAAAAGTAGTTTTGGGGGATTAATTATCCTTTAAAGACACAGACAGAGTCACGTGCACAACCCGCCCTACAAACAAACAAATTATCTTGCTGTTTATGAAATAAACATTCAGTTGTTTCTTTTAATAGCACAGACATCCCTCCCGCTGTAATCCCTGCACCGTTGCAGACACAGCTTCTCGGGGAATATGAACAGACCAGACCAAAATGAACATTTTCTTGTACTAGCTGTCTCAGGTTTAGTTAGTTTTAGGTTTTTGTCTAGAAATTGCTCGCCATTTTGTTTTCCCTTGTGAGTGTTATATTGATATGGTTGCCCCTCATGCATCTTTTCCTCAGTTAAGTCTGATTCAAAACTTTGGAGTATTGTTGCATTTTAGTTGACTTTTAAAGGCTGGCTTGTTAATTAATTTCTTTAGATTTTTGTATTAATTTAGGGTCAATCAAAGCCCAGGTTTTATTATTACTTTGTGTGTCCTTGTTGCTTTACTGCTTGATCCTCAACGGAGATTAAAAGCCACCACTAAAAATATATATATTTATTTTTAGCAGAAAGTTTCTTTCTTGTTCAGTAGAAGTTGCATCTTGTTTGAAGGCAGCTGTGGATCATTTTTACACAATGTTTATTTTTTATTTCTAAGGGGAAGATGACAGTTTTAGGATTCATGTCAGTAGTAGCTGGAGGGCCATTAACTGGTCATATCTGTGATCAGAGGAGTTATGACAGGAATTATAATCATCTGTGAATCATCAGTAGGCATGAAATAACTGGCCGAATACCAAATCAGAAGAACACACTGGAAAGAGTTGTGCGGAGATGGTTTTCTCCTTTGTTTGCTCCTGTTCAGCTGCTGTGAAAGAGTTCACTGTAAAACAACAGTGTGTGTGTTAAGAATTAAAATTGTGTGGCAAGTAGCTGCACAATGATACTTTGACAGATTTAAAAGTTATTCTCCAGTTTAACAAGTGTGTAAAGATAAACTCTGACAGCAGGACTGTGTGAATGAGACTAGAGAACCACACAACTCACTTGGCTACTTCCTAATTCCTCTGGTGTCCATGGAAACAGAGGTGAGGTCAGCAGAGGTTGGGACCAATGGGGATGCAGGGGCCGAGAGGATGAGAGGTCATGTGTGAGAAGCACAGGAGGTCGATCCCAAGTGTCCGCACAACTAACAGACACACACAGACTAAATGTACACATAGAGTAATGAGTTTTCACACATTAATAGAGCTGTACGGATCAGGCCTGGTTTTGACTAATGAGGCTCATGGGTTATCACAGATGCACAGCAATATGACACTTCCTGCTGTCTGAGAAGGTGAAAGTGAAATGAAATGTTAAAAGTTATACTTTGCAGAATCTCACCTGATTTCTTACATTTTTATGGAACTTTTTAGTTTACCTCTCTTATTTCCACTACACTACTTAGATCTTAATACTTATGAAGGTCTTAAAACTTGAATTTTGTAGTTTAATTTAATAGAAACAAAAGCGACTTCAGTTATTCTGATGTTTGTGGATCTCCTTACAATGTAATAGATAAGAACTTGTATCATAATTCAAATGAAAATGCAATAAAAAAAATCATTTTCAGAATATATCTGTATTTTTTCACTCATAAAAACAAATAATAATAAATAATAAAACTGCATTTTCATTTTCTTCTTCAACTTTGCTTATTTTGTCCCAATTTGAAATTAAAGTAGTTTGGAGGATCCACAATTTTATTTGAGTCAAATACTGCAGCTATGACTTTGTAATAAAAAATCATATCTGCTATTGCATTTTAATTTTCAACTGTTCAGACTGAATTTTTCTACATATATTATCTGGGGCATGTTTTTAAAAATAAATCTTAAATGTTCCTTTAGTCATCCTCTTAATTAAGTTACAATACAATAGAAGTAAAACGGTTTGATCCAGATTAAAATATTTTAGAAAGTGTCAGAACAGACTGCATAAAAAGAAAAATGTGTGTTACTGGTTCCGGTATGAAAGACTGATTTTCTAATGGATGCTTCAAGGTCATGTTTTTTTCTAGAATGCAAGGAGGAAAATTAAAGAAATGAGAAAATTGAGGAGAAACTGATTGATGTCAGTGGTGGGATTTCACAAGGACATCCATAAAACAAACAAAAATCAAGCCAGTTACATGATTATTTTCCTTTTTTATTCAAGTTTTTTAATTAAAAAACCCTCATATTAGATTTTTAATATGAGCTGACCATGAAAACTAAGGACATTTTAGTTTGTTTGAGTATTTCTTCCCTTTAATAACACCAAATGATGTTGTGTTATATATAATTGGAAAGCCTGATTAGTCGCCTTTACAATGAGGTATACAATAAATTGTAAGGATCATGTTTAATGAGCAACACTGCCAAACATGTGGATACTGACCTGTTTCATACCCTGCAATATTCGCCTGGTCTGTCACTTCCCACAAGGAGTCCCACAGAGAATATAACTTTACCCTCTTAGAAAAGTTTGTTTATTATTCTCAAAACATAATTACTAAAAGTTACAATCAATCTGGTAAAACAGTAAGTTCTTTAAAATCTAAAACAAGCCAAACTTAAAAATATTTATAGCTGTACCATTGCGTTGATCTACACTGCATGCAACTGGCACATTAACTAGTTCCATGTCACATGGTCCACATGTTGTCACATGGTGTCACAACCAGGACCTCACTGTAACACATTAAAAGCGACAGGGAAAAGATTTGATCCATTATGTCATGAGACACTGTATAAAAAACATCATCTTCTCATATCTCAAGAACCAGGAGGACATGTGTTTTCATGCACATTGACACTGTCATGATGTCCTCCATCATACTTTGTGATGGGAACCGGTTCCACATCAGAACTGGTTCTGAATTTTCATGTGCACTTCAGCCATGCATCCCTCTACAGATACCGGCACTAAAAGGCAACTTGTAAACGACATTCCCGTGTCTTGCTTTGTTGTAAATCAGGAGTTAAGTCAGGGAGAAGGAGGTGAGCAGCAACTTGGCCAAATCTTACAAAGAGCGATGATCACAGTGTTGGTTATAATGTCTTAAAAATAATTATTACTGGTATGACGGAAACACAAGCAACCCATTAAGACATCTTGGCTCTCAGTAGAGGATTATATTTTAAGGATTATGTGCATTTGATACATGCAGCACAAATGCTAAAGCTACTGCCTACCGAGCAAGCAGCTTGTCCGCAACAATAGACAAATCAGGGTTAAGAATCATTTGGGAAAAATTAGGTATTGTATTAATAATCAGTTAAATGTCATCAATTCCCTAATCACACTGATTATCAGCTGTGAAATTAATATTTTATTTCACGACTTTTAGGTTAAAAACTAAAAAAGATGGATGTTTTTGGCAATGTAAGGTGTTTTTGCACTTAAGCATCTCCTGACCGAAGTTATTTCGACATCATTCTTCCATCCGGTCTCTTCTCTAAATTCTTTCCAGCCACTGAAAGTCAGCCTTATCTTGACTCTTGCTCGGTCTCTTTCTTTTTCTTGCTCCCTCCAATAATGTCCTCCTGTGCTTCTTTGGTGAATCAGTCATGATGCATGTTCAAAATACCAGTTTGCTGGCTCACGGTGTAGTGTCATAAGACAAAACGCAGCTGTTTACATAATTTCCATGGCTGGAAAAAAAAAGTAGCTGCGAAGTGCAGTTTTTCAGCCCTGGGACACTACAGGGCATCAATGACTCCAGGAATGTACATGACGAATGTCAGTGCGCCATCAAAGTTTTAGACCTAGCGGCTATGTCTTAGCACAGCATCACATAGACATTACACACTGCAAACATGGTCTCTTGTGTCGTACACAACTTGGTAAAGCTTTGCAGCGATAAATATACCCAGCAGGAACAAAAATCAGAACACAACAGTTTGAGGGAAGATGGTAATATCAACAAAAAATAGCTCAAATAAAGCAACAGTCAGCTGAGAGAAATATGAACTTAGTTATTTTTCTACTATTATACACAGTGACCTTACAACGCCATGTAAAAATCTATTTCATGCCATACAGGTTTTCTTTTTACCCAACATTCAACATCGTGATAAAGCATGGGGCGTACATTCTCTTATTCTCCCCATTTCAAGGAAACTTGACTTTGACCCATTTGAAACATACACGATTTAGGTAATAAAAGGTTGCACATCCACTGCCGGAGAGGTTTCATAGCGTCTAAAGTCACTGCTGTGGATGGTCACACACAAATTTACTGTACAAGGCTGTAGCTGTAAAGTCACATCAACATGCAGTGACATGCTGCACGTGTGTTGCTTGCAAAGCAGGTTAGGACATGTTCCCTGATCCATGACAGAGTGAAGGGCTGAGTGGAAGAGAAGGGAGGAGAAAGCAGGAAAAATAGCAGGAGACAAAGAGGATTTATATGCAAGTCTTTCTTTATTGTTACTTGGAGCAATCCAGCCACATAAACCTTTGAGACTAATTCAGAAAATTGTATGTGACATTATTGAAGTGAGTGTCAATGTAAAAATTTTCATTTAGATTATGAATTTAAAAAATCTCAGTGCAATCAAAACACTGACAAACAGTTCATTTGACTTTTTATATTTTATATCATTATCTTTTAGGGGCTCCTTTCCACTCACCAGTCCCCTTTTGCTTCCTGGCAACCTTGGCAACCAGAAAAAAAAATCCATCTACAAATACTCTTCCTTGTCAAATAAGCAACCACATTAGTGCCCTCAGTGGTCGACTATCAGCCTCACAATTTATGTTCATAGCACTGATAAGCCTCATAGCCTAAAGGATGAACAGGGGTCCTGAACTTTTCCATAATGTCTGAGATGGTTCATTTCCCTCTGATGATGGGACCATTAATGGGACCTATGCACCCCTGCTGGATTTATTCAATTACATGTTTTCTAAGTGCAGGTTGGCTTCTTTCCTAATCAGAGAGGGGTGTGACTTGGAAGGCTGCATAAGACAAAGATTCAGACCGTAAAACTTTGCATTCCTTTTGTTGCTGCTGCCCTGTTGCATCCCAAGGCTAATGAGCTGCACTTTAAGATGTTATGGTGCATAATGTCTGCAGCATCACGTGACACATGCAGTGTTATAATGTAAGATGTTAGGGGGCACCGAAGTGCTAAACTGCCAAAGTTCAGTAGTGCTGCTTTAATTTAAACAAGAACTTGCCTTCATTTTGCTGATGTAAGGGATAGACATAGCAGAGGTGGGACGTGAAATCCACTCTGATGAACATTTTGTTTCTCGTCTGGGTCTGAACACTTCTGAGGTATTTTGAAGGTCATCAAACTGAAGATATCCCTGCTTTTCCAATTAGAAATGTGAAGTTATCAGCACAGTTCTGGAGAAATCATCCTTGACTTATGGATTGGCTTGGGTTTGTGTTATTGATTATCTCGTTGGTCCTTTTTCTTTCCATTGTAGCTTGCATAAATTGTTGCTTTTATAAAGATATGATCACAAATACAGCTCTGAATGTGAGCAAGCTTTCCCGACATCAGCGGGAATCTGGACTTCAGAGAAGATTATTTTCATTTGATTATTTGATTATTTTCAAATGCCACAGTAGGATTTCTTTCAGACATATTCACTCTCCCTCTCGCTCACACCTCCTCTGTCTCATTCCCTTTGATCTGTATCTCAGCTCTTCATCTCTGACCCTCCACTCATGCCTCCATCAATGCTACATAAAGCTGAGTGAATCCATCATTTAGTCGTGCCTTACTAGTTTTTCTGGCATGCTAACCAGGTAAACAACACAGATTTCACTAAGCTGATATGGTGTCCTAAAAGGAAGCAGATCAGATTACATGTGACCTCCACACTCCTGCTTTGACTTCCCCTGCTGGTCGCCTCACGTTCGACATTCATTCACCTGATACGATCTGCCCGTACAGATGGCCCAGGATTCATTTGGTGTTAGTTTAGTTGGAAGAATCAGCAAACGGCGTTGAGAGATCAATTCACTCTGAGTGTAATGACTATTGATTCTGTAGGAGCAGAGAGACGGAGCTGGGACTGAATGTATTTAGATAAAATAATGCTTTGGTCTCTCGCGCTGCTCTGAGATTCTCTGATGCTCTTTGGTGAAGCTAAAAAAAGGCCTGGAGGTACATCTCAAGAGATGGGCGCTGTTTTGCAAGTGAGCAAAGCACTTAACGTCTTTTACAGACCATCGAAGGATAACATTCAACCGGTGTCAAAGAAGCAATCGCACACAGACAATGAGAATCAGCTTGATTTCTAATTTAAATTAGTTTGGGTTGTCATTATCTGTGTTGCTAGTTACAAAAAAAAACCTTAGCTTTGCAGAGCTCCTTGCAGGTCTTAACCTTTTTATTATGAATCCGTCCACAGGGAACTCCCCACAAATTAAAGCAGGATTTTCCAAATGTGACCAGATGAAAGTGCACCTGATTAGAAAGGTGAGTCAGTCTTTTTCTGGTGCTGTTCTTCCTCCACCTCTTCTGCTCTCTGTTTATTTATTCTGATGTGTCATCACAGCAGAGAATTCCCTCATGCATTAAATGGCTCAAAGACCTTTCTGCTTCACAAACTGACTCCTCTTCCTCCATGGCTTTTCTTTCTTATCTTATTCCTGCTGTTTTTTCTTCACCCAGATCTGCCTTGCCATCTCTCCCTCTACATTGCTACTACTTTTTCTCCCCGTTAGATTTGCGTTAAGTCTTCCCCTACATTTGTCTCTGCCCAAGAGCCAAATCTGCAGACTCACCTGATCTTAAAATTGAGTATGTGCGTGTGTGTGTGCCCGTGTGTGTGTCCCTGACAGGGTTTGTTGTGTCATGAATCTTTTACCCTCACCAGTCAGCACAAATGCCCCCTCTGACAGACCAACACACAAACATGCACACACACAGCTGGCAAGAAAAACAGCTCCTGGGGGTGTTTTTTCACTTTTGTGATTCCCTATATGTTAACTGGTAAAACGACAAATAGAGAACAAGGGTGCGGGAAAGATAAAATACAAGAAAAGAAGAGAGAGAAGAAAGAGGAGGGGTGGGAATAGGAAGAGAGAGTGAAAAATTAAATGCAAAAGTCTCGAGGAGATACACGAGGCAAGAAATCTTGGAGGTGGAGGAGAGGAAAAGAAGAGGAGGTACAAATGAGGAAGAGTAGAGCTGGACGGGAGAGAAAGGTGTGTGCTTATCTCACTGGCCAGGCCTCTGTGAGGTCACTTTGCACACTGACTGAGGATGGAGGTGAAACCCCTCTACAGAAGGATGCAGAGGCAAGAATTATTTGCAGTTTTTTTTTAAATGCACAAACTTTTGAGTGTTTTACCTGCAAGGGCTAAATGTTTTTGTTAGTTTTTGCAAAGGTTGAAGATGTTAAAATACCTGCTAATAAGTAGCAGTGAGAAATGAAATGTATGAGACAGCAGATGCTTTTCAAGTTGTCCAAGTTTCTGAAGAGGAGAAGTTTGAAATATCTTCTCATCTTTTCACTGGTGCTGTGTTGCTTCGCCAGTACCGGTTAGACAGAAAGAAGTAATTCTACTTGCTTTACACATTGATCACATCCAGAACAGCCCTCCCCCATCAAGAAGGGGACCAAGTACCCTTTGGGGTGTGAAACTGGGTCCTTAGAGGTTGATAGAAAATCCTTTGAAAATCCAGATTGTGCTTACACATTTTGTATAATTACCCCTCGATGTTAAAGTGAAATCATGGTATTTCAATGTGCTGTAACTTAGTCAACATATCAGTGGCAGTTTCCCAGCTACAGTATGTGCTAAGATACAATACCGGTAATCATAAAGGGTTTTTATTCACGGATTTATTCCTATATCTCTTTTGCAATGTAAACTCCTTCTTAGAGACCTAAGAAACAGCTTTATATTTAGTTTGGTCAGAATGCAGTTTTGGAAATTTGGATTTTTGTTAACAATGATTATTCATTACTATTAAAGTTGAGTTTGAGGCAAATAAGTGTCTAAATCAGCAATAACGCAACGTTGTTGCTAAGCTAACACTGTGCTTTGCTAGCAGGCAAGTTAAAAAAAGGTGAAGTGTTTATTTTGAAGTTGTTTGCTTAATGTGCTACATATTTATTTTGAGTAGCAGTCACTTCTTATCTGAAGGACCCTTTCAGTCAATTAAATTACACGCTGTCTCAATGTTTGAGGCATAGTTTTCTAACTTTTCAGCGCTTCACTTGTTGCCAACTTCTGAACCTGATGTCAAACAGTAGGATAGGATATTCCTCTGAAAATAAAGAATAATTAATGCTAATGTAAGATGAATAATGCTTGAGTCCCATTTCTCACTGCATGGGTGGTTCTGGCTGGTTTTGTGCCCTGGGTAAAAACCCCTAGCAGACAAAAAACACTTAACTGGGGGAAAATTCTCTTTGTTAAACACAAGACTTATCAAATAACTGGACTGATACACAAAGTCTTTATGCCAATAACAGACACAACACAGGAAAGTTGTGTGAAAATGATACATGACTCAATAATGTTAACGCTTATGAGTGAAATCCACCTTAATTTGAAAGCAGCATGTCGCGTGATTGATTTTAATTGCGTCAGTGATCCAGAGATGAATCCAACAACAATGTTCAACCATCTCAGACTCAGTTCTAGTTAGATTAATGCACCAAAAACTCTGGTTTAAAATGCGTACTCCTGGTGACCATCATCTTGGCACCAGTCTAAAGCCCTCATCAACTCCATATTTGCCACCCTGACCAGTTTCAACTTTAGGTTCCTTCATTTACACTAAACATAACCTGAGCACCAAAGTAATAGTTAAACCATCATTATAACTTGATGGATGCTAAAAATGCTGAATAAATTACTGAAGAAGACCGTGAGAAGACACACATACAGTATAACGCTTGTTGTTTTTGATGGTGATACGATTATGTCAAAGACAGCTTAAAGGAAAAGAATGATTTTTAAAGGGGCTGAGTTTGAGGCAAATAAGTGTCCAAATCTGGTTGCTGGTTTGGCCTTTGCTGTATATTATTTGAAACGAATGCTCTGGCTTATCTGTCGTCCAGAAAATCTAAGAAAGGAGATCATATAACTCCTCCACCACTGTGAAATAAAAGTATATATCACAGGGAAAAAAAAAATAAAAGTCACTTTTCCTTAAACCCACTGTCTTCTCCTGAACTCTTCCTCCCTCCCAAAACACATGAAAACATAAGGTAGAATTCACCGTCTGTGAAATGAAGGAGTTATTTTGATGTGCCTACTCTCTGCCTCATCCATTTTGCCTCAGTCAGTGATTTTCCTGTGTTTCCCCGAAGATTCTGAGCTCTGCAAAAAGTTATAAATTTGTATTAATGTTTGTGGTGGGAATAATGAAAAAGAGATACTGTGTTCTTTCTAAAGTTTCTTAATGTTTTTACACTATGTTTACATGTGACACAGAGATGATAAATATACAAGAAGGCAAAAGTTTGCTGCTTATAATATCTGGACAAAGTGTTAATAAATAAAATCATGGTTATTTCTGCTCATCTTGCAACATATCTTCTGTAAATGGACAAAGTAACTGCAAATCATGACTCTTGAAAGACTTCTTTTAAACATTTCCATTAAACTTGCGGTGAGAAACCTTTTAGGTTGCTGTCTGAGGAAATGAGAACGCAGACTAACAAGAAGTTAGCTATCTTATATTCGTTTATGTGTTAATCAAGATGTTTGAGGAGATCTCAAGTGAGAATTTTGCAAAGATGATTCAAATTTCATACTAATACCATAAATTACTGTCTGGCTTGAATCAATAACACAATGTAGTGGAAGGCTTGAGTGGTGGAGGGAGCGGAAACTTCAATTTAGGACACAAAATTTGATGAATATTTTCTACTTCCAGCAGGGTCTCTGTTGTATGCAGAGGTTATGCTTTACACTGTAATTGTCTTATGTTGATTTATATTGTTTCTATGGCTTCAAGCTTTTTCTAAGATGTTTGTCATCTTCACCACAGCTCCTCTCATCTTTTCTGTCACTGTTCACTGTCAAGCACTAACAACTCCTCTCCTGCAGTCCATCCAATCAAAGCAGAAAAAGAAGAGCACTCAAAGTGATCTTCACACCTAATAATTTTGCCCCAGAAGAATTAAAAAAATGGAGAAAAAATGTTCTGACAGCTTCACATGGGGGAGTCCTGAGTAAACAAACGCTGATCCAGAAAGTGCTGATCCAGCCATTCCTGCGCTCCCTGGATGCAATCACTCCCCTCCTCTCTTCATCTGTTCATTAAGGTCAACCTGATTTTTTTAGTCAGACTGGGGGGAGACAGTGATGAAGAGGAGGAAGATTAACAGTGCAAAGGATGTAAGAGGATTTGGAGCTAATTAGGAGGGTAGGAGGTGAGGGAAAACAGATGATAGAAGAAGACAGAAGGAGGAAAGAGGAGGTAGACAGAAACTAAAAAAGAGGGAGTGGGCAGGTGAATTTGCTCACTTAGCTCCCTGGTGTTTAATATCACTCTCCCACTCCTTCACTCCCCACTCTTTTACCCTTTCTTCTTTCTCCTCATACATTTCTCCCCCCTCTTCATCTGTGTAATATTCCCTCTTTCCTCCCACAGCCTTCTCCCCCTCCATCCCCCTGCCCTGCTTCCTTTCCCTCCCTCTTTCCCTCACTCGACTGATTTTCTCTGTTTCACACCTCTGCTAGCAGAGGGGACTGGCCAGATGGATGCAGGTGTGTGGATGTGTATGTGAGGTAGGAAGTACTGCAGAGGCAGAAGAGCATGACTAATCCCCAGGACACACACATGCACAGATTAAACCACACAAACACACGCACACACACTGAAGTTTGGCACTTGCATGAACACCATTTTGCTGGCATTTGTGCTGACCTGCCAGTGTACTTAACTGCTGCCCAGGTAATTTTTCATTCAAATTGACCAGGTGCATAAAGATGGCAGCCTCTTGAAAAGGCAGTCTCAGCCCATTGCGGCAATGCAATTCCAGCATTTTGCCTAAAAGTGCAAAGCAGATGTGATTGCTGGCACAGTGCAATATTTGAGTTGAAGGTTTTCTCTGAAATCCTGAAGATCAAAAAAAGCCTGTCGCTTTCTTTTCTGTAAGTTGATCCTTTCTCTTCCAGATGCTCATTTGATCGAATATCTAAAAGGAATTATCTGAAAGGGATCAGGAGTTTCCTGATATCCAGGTGTCGGTAATGACCTGAAGATGAAGATGCTGCACAGAACATTATTATCAAGCTTCGGACAAGATTACTATAAAACGTACTCTCGCAGAATCTCAGAATATCCTCTAAACCCATCATGTGAACAAGCAGATGTCCTTCTGAGTGACCTACATGTCTCCTTTTTTTAATTAGGCACGTGTAGCTTCTTAACCACATGGTGCTTGGGCTTATACTCCTTTATCTTTAAAGGAATTTTAAGTCTTTACAAAACGCTCAAATAAATGATGGATGAGCTAACATGCAAACAATGCAATCATTTAGGTGAATTTTGTGACAGAGCCAATGTTTTTGTTTGGGTCTGGATGACGGCTAAAGCCACTCTATGATTTATAAACTATTTCTGACATGCTCATCTGATTCATTCAGCAAACAGGTCCTGACTTGGGTCAAGGACCTGCTGTTACATCATGTTGTTTATTCTCATCTTGTTAGATTGTGTCTGACTCAGCAGCAGCAGCTGTCTCTTTTCCTGCGCTGTAGGATAAGCGTTTTGTGTCCACTCACCTTCATTACTGCACTTTACTTATATTTCAACAAGCCAGAAGAAAAAAAAATCCATTGATGAGATCTAAATACAATTTAATTTGTTTTCCATTCTCATACCAGCATTAAACATCTACCCAGTATGATACAGAATTAGATGGTATAGTGTAGGATTTGGGTGTATTGCATAACTTCTGGGCCACATCAGTTTGCCATCATCAATAGGATATTGAATTTTGGACCTGTTTCTAAGCTATTTTCTTTTCTTTTTAGAGAAAGGAGGTTAAAGAAGCAAAGGGTAGAATGGTTTCACCACAAGGTTTGCCAGCAAGCACTACGCGTAGTGTAAACCAAAACAAAGTGTGTCATGAGCCACACCGCCACCTTACCGCCACTCTCCTTTGTCTGCAAATAATCTGCAAGGTGCAAAATCACTGAGTAAAACAACATCAGTAGAAGGAGAGCTAGCTCAAGTTAACATGTAGCCTGTTCTAAGGTTCTTAAGTCTGGCTTTTAAGGATGATTTCTAAAAGGCCTGTCTGCCATAGGGTGCAGCCTTGAGATGGACGCCCGGTTGTCCTTTTTTTGAGATGACCCGTTTGAGACCTAAATTTGGTCTCTAATTAATCTCTGATAATTAGGTATTGCCATGCATATTTTGGCTGTATTGTGATGTGGATGTAAGCAGCAAAAGTAAAGGTGCCATCGATCAGCATGTTAGCACAGACAAGATTGTTCTTCACCATTTTCTTTTTTGTTGTGAAGCTGCATCTGTATGACAAAATATCTGCTACAGAACTTTGTAAAGTTTATCCCACCATTACCAGTCATACATCAGTGTAGAATGGCTAAAGGGGTGCTCTGCAGTAAAAGCTAGAGCTTCGTGTGAAGATGTCCATCTTACTCCATACAGGCACATGTGGACTACAGAAAAGGCAGTAAACTGCATTATTCAATGGTCATCAAATGCTTCAAACTAGGTACAACCAAGTGTTACCTTATAGTAATAAGATATTTTTACTTTGAGGAGGCCATACAGCACGTCCTGCTTGATTTTTACAGTAACAGTACAATAACAAATCAGCTGCTGGCAAAAATTGAGAAGTATAGTCTGGATTAGCAAAAACTGTTAACTCTGGAAAACACAACAGTGTTTATCAGAAGCTAAAGCTAGCTGAAAATGACGGGCCGGCTGCAAGTTGCTTAGCACACATTTTGCACAGTGACACAAGATACAAGGCGAGCCACTTCGACCTGGACATTGAAAATGTGTTACAAGTGTACAGCCATTTCAGCATGAGGGCAACCTGCTGCGGTACTACATAACTGTCTCTGCTGCCGTCTATCGACCGAAAGCTTTGCTGTGAACAGTAAACTTGAACAACTAACAACTGATTTTTCCTGATTTAACTTCTCTGAGAACAGCTTTCACATCAAAACATCAAAGCTCAGGATCACATCTGCTGTGTCTTATGAGGAGAACTGCTGTCCAGGCCTGCAAACTAAAAGACATTGCAATGGATGTACTCTGTATGCCATGGTGGAAGCTATTCTCAGCTCCTGCCACTCCTGAGCGGCATCTGAGGATGTTTTCCAAAGTAGATGTCCCACTGAGCGCCTACATCAAGGGTGTCAAACTCAAGTCCTCGAGGGCCGGTATCCAGCAGGTTTTTGTTGTCTCCATGCTCCGACACAGCTGACTGAAATCACTTATTGGTTGACAAGAAGCTGTTGGATCTATTTGATTTGCATCAGGTGTGTTAGTGCAGGTAAACAGCAAAACATGCTGGATTCCGGCTCTCGAGGTCTGGAGCTTGACACCCCTGACCTACATCTTCTCCATACAATGCAGCAATGCACATACAGAAGGCGTCTTTTAAATGATGACCTCAGCACAGAGAAATGAGAGAAATCGTCTGGATGTGGAAAGTGTCAAGGCAGAGCTGATTTGTGTCATCTTCACGTTGAAGGGCACAGACACGTACAGGAAGTTAATTTCAAACAAAAACTTAATGGAAGTAGCCAAGGTCACATATAAAAAGTAGACCATCACATCGTTGGTGACACAACAGAATCATACTATGTTTTTAGGAAGGACATGTTATGTTATGGAAATGGAGCTGGAGCTGGAGATCAACACAGAGAGATGATGTGTGACGTTATGTTATACTCCAGACAAAATTCCACCAATTGTTTTTCACATAGCTATTTTTTTTATCTTTCAATGCAAAAATGATCAATTTCTGCTTATTGCCCCTTTAAATATTCTTCAGATTAAATAGCAGAAATAAGAAACAATTACAGAAACCATTTTTTTAAGTTATTAGTGCTTACAAACTGAAATATTTCCATCCAATTTGTTAAATAAATATATCTTCATCTCCTTTCAGGTTTCAAGATGAGAATATTTATGCAAAAGTATGGAAAATTCCCAGTGAAGTAATATTTGACACATGGATCAAAAGGCTGCAGTATGAATATGAAATGCAATCCACATAAGATGGTGGAAGGGGTTTCAGGGTCTTTGTTATGATGATCCAGGTTTGATATTTTTATGAAAATAATCTGCATCGCTTTCTCTTTGCTGTCATGTCGATTTCCATCTTTGCATGCATCTTTATATACAGTTCGTGGCTATGACATAGGGAAGTGATGAGGACATTATTTCAGAGCTGCACAGTTATTCAACAATAAAGTACTTCCCCTGGGCAAAACAAATTTACATAGTGTGAGGCAAAGATATGATGAGGATAGCTTGCTTTTCACATGTGGAAATCGCAGCAGTGATGGTGGATGATGGAGGATGGTGGAGCAGATCCGAAGCTCCTGAGAGGTTTGGATGCATGACTGCCTATACACCAGCTTTAGCCACTTACATAACATTAAATGTAACAGTCTAAGCTGTTTACTTTACATACATTCATTATAACTTGACTAAATAGATATAGAGGTAAAACCACAGTATCCTTCATCAAACTGATAGTTAGGTTCATCTATGTCACTCAAAATTAGCATACAGCTTGGTTTAGTTCAGTTCAGAGTTGTGTTCATCAGTGTGAATCAGTGTTGTTGATGTTGCTAAACTCATCTAGTTCTGAAGTGTAGCAGAATCAATTACATGGCTAGATGCTCCCAATTAGACTTGGCTGATCAATGTCAGCCAAGATCACTGCATAATCTCTCTCTTTCACACTAATAAACATACACAGTCAACATGTGCACACATGCACATACACACATATTGCATAGATGATTTGATAATTAAATCAATCTAAACAACTAGAGCTTCACTAATGAAGCGATGATCTCAGATGAAATTCATCTGAGATCATTGAGGGAAGGAACGTCTGTGTGAGTGTGTGTGTGCGAGACACACGTTTGATTTTAATCAGCAGTTTTCATATGATAGCACGCTCTCTCATCACTTCTCACCTTTTGTTGAGCAGCCTGGGAGACCAAAGTGAGACATATAAATCACACGGATGATGACGGCGCAAAAAGAAGCAGAGAAAAAGGAAGAAAGACGAGGTGTGCAGCATTTATTTCTGTCAGGATTACGTTACAAACGCTCTCATCGCCTCTGTTTGTCCTCACATTGTCCAGCTGAACTTCCTCCTTGATTCTTCAGCATGCTCATATTACAGTGCCTCTGATAAAATCATTTCTTTAACAACGGGGACATTTCAGCTGATGTTGGGGAGCAATTAAAAGAAAACATCCCCACATGCAGCAGGCTCTCCATAATGACTCTGCTGACATGTGTATTTGTTTTACTCCACTGGGAAGGCCAAATAAAGACACAGGGTTGTCCAGTGGGCACTTAGCTTGAGTGAAATGAGTTTCATGATGACGTGCTGTCTTTTTTATGTTCACATAGTCTGTGTTCTCAGTCTGTGAGATGGTAATGAGTTCAGACTTAAAGAAAGCATTATGAGTTCATTTTCTGCTCATTTGTTCTTTAAAGGAGCTAACCGAGGTGGTTCAGACCTGTGACCAGGATATTACCGGGATGCTTTTTCGGGGAAACTTTCCATAAGGTGAACTGAGGAATGATATATCCCTAGCGACCTGGGAATGCCTTTGGAACTCTCAGATCCAGCTGGGAGGTGAGCTTCTTTTCTTACACTGTTGCATCTGGAAACCAGATCTTAATATGGAGTATTAGCTCTAAAGATTATTTAAACAGCTTCTGAAATTATCTAGGTTAAATCTAACAGGACACAATATCACCCACAATTTCTCTGTATTTGTTTGTTTTTTTTATTGGAGACTAAATTGCCAACAGACGTGAGTGTGTGTGCATGGTTGTTTGTCTATGTGTCTTGGCCCTGTGATGGACTGGCGACCTGTCCAGGGTGTACCTTGCCTCTTGCCCAATGTCAGCTGGGATTGGCTCCAGCCCACCCTTTAGAAATAATGAATTTCAAAAGGATGTGAGTATGAGTGGTTGTCTGTCTCTCTGTGTTGGCCTTGCAATGGACTGGTGACCTGTCCAGGGTGTACCCTGCCTCTAGATGGAATTAGATGGATGGATGGATGGAATTTCAAAAGGAATCCGGACACTTGTGTCATTTGCAAATGGAGCAACTGGTATAAGTTATCAAACATTTTGAAATGGTTTAATTTGAGGCAAGCAGGGATGCTGTCCTGAAACAAGCTTACTGAATTCTGCAGATTCTTTCAATGAGATGCCCTCAAAGAGCTGTAAAGAAAGCTTGTTGTAAGACAACAAGCAGCAGTACCTGATGGAAGTAAAACAGTACATAATATACATGTAGATAAATCAAATTGAACCCAGTTGGATTAAAGTTTGACCACAGTGAGACTTAGATTTGAAATCAAACCGTCTCTGCTGTCTGATCATGTGTCGAAGAGTAAAAACCTTGAACGATGCAAGATAAACAGTTTGAGTTTGCAACGATTTAGTTGGTGAAGTTTTCAGTTTTGGCCTTAAACTTTTTCACAATTTCAGTTTTTGTGGTGTTTTGGTTTTTATCATAAAGAA
Organism: Pseudomugil gertrudae; assembly: GCA_037177535.1. Classification (NCBI taxonomy): domain Eukaryota; kingdom Metazoa; phylum Chordata; class Actinopteri; order Atheriniformes; family Pseudomugilidae; genus Pseudomugil; species Pseudomugil gertrudae. Next base: position 14,960,420 of record JBAMHV010000018.1, read on the forward strand.
TTTATGGTGTGAGTTAAATAATTGTTTGATTAAACCAACACCGAAAGTCACTGTGCAGCCTGGCTACACTCCAGCTTTAAAAGACTGTGTGTGTGTGTGTGTGTGTGTGTGTGTGTGTGTTAACTGCTAATCACCAACGTCTGGATTTGCTTTCTTTAACTTGCTGCCGTAGCTCAGAAAAAGATCCTGATTAATGACATGATCCATCACCCCAGCGATATGATGATTAATGACATGATTCATCACCATGGCAATTTGATGGAAATAAAGCCATTAATTCTGCTGATCAGATGACAGAGGGGTGGCAGTGGGGGTGAAAGACACAGGCTGGGTTTAACACAGGGAAATGTAAAGCGGTGGGACACAGATTAATAGGATAAAAGGAAATAGTGCTCAAGGAATATGTAACAATGTGACAGAGGTGAGAATAAAATCGAAACCGAGGGAGCAATGAAATAAAATAAGGAGAGATAAAAAGATGGAGGATCAGAGGCTTCTAATTGGGAATGTCAGTTTCTTCTCAGGCTCCAGACAGGATATCACATCCCAACTTTTTATGCAGATCTGAATGGAAGGAGAAAGAAAGAAAGAAACATGGTTGGTGGAAATGTCATTTTTAACAGTGCACTGATCAAATGGACCTTCTGTGGTTCTCAGATTCATAAAAGCCAATTTAAGTGACTTCTATTTGACAATGACATTGACTTTAAAAGGATCATAGAAAAGGAATTGTGACCGTGTTTGGTCAAAATATGACTATGCTGGAGAAACTTCTCCAGTCAGACTTAACAGTAAATAAATCTCAAAACGACACCAGAAAGATAATTCATTTATTAATTTTCTATACCTATAAAAATAAGTATTCTATATATAATATTTAGAGAATTTTATTAATCCAGGTGTGTCTGGCGATTGCTGCTGTGGTTACTGAGGTTGGGCACACACCTGGATTAATCAGTTCATCTGTAATGAAAGACAGGAAACAAAGGAGTTACATCAGGATGTAGCGGAGTTGTGCATGAAGCCCATTAACCCAACACGCATGTCTTTGGATGGTGGAAGGAAGCAGGAATACCTGGCGAGACCCCCACACTAAAAAAACCCTGTTCAAACCCCCCCTCCCCAGCTGAGGTTCAAACCGGTGACCTTGCTGTGAGTCAGGCCCTGGTGGTAACCACCACAGCACTGTGCAACCACCATAAAGATCCTTCTACATAAATCCAGTTCTGAAGTTTTATTCATTTTTAGCCGTGCTAGTGCATAGCTAATGTTTTTTTCAGACGCTATGTCTATTAACTTTTTAAACTGTCTTCAGGGGTTTATTAAATATCTAAGAAAAATCATCTTTGCTCTAAAAAATTACATATTTAGGAGATTTTCTTTCTCTCACAAGAAAATAATCCCCTCATGCCTTTGAGCTGGGTTTGGCAAAACAAACAAGCAGCAGAATCTGTATAAAATTCTGCAAAGCAGCTGGGCTCTTGACCATAATTATGTTTTTTAAGCCTCTCCTACCAATCAAGCATAGTTGTTGTCACCTGCTTCATAAGTGCTTAAATGAAACTGCCATCAACCTCTGGATGAGTCTGGGCTACCGAATGGCCCATTTATCCAACAAATCTGTGGTTTAAGCTGCTATTTTAACCCTTCACACAATTGTGCTGACCCCTGGTTCACTATTACCCACAAAGTGAACAGTTAAAGTGCAGGAAAGTTTAGTTTGCTTCCGAATCACTTTATTTCAAATATCTTTAAAGCTTATTATGAAACATTCACATGTTAAAAATAACTTTGTGTTATTTTGCTGAGTGTGAAACAGTGAATAGTAGATTAGCTCCTCTTCCATCTCTGATGCTTACTGAAACAACTCTCCTGGTTCGCTTCACTTCAGGAATCACATATTGTGCTGCTAATGTCATACAAGCTTGTTCTTGTTTGCACACGTTTCATTTGTATTGATTTAACATGGAATTAATTATATTTTTTGTTAGCCAGCATGACATTCAAAGCAGTCGCATCTAGAAGATGCAACTTTCATTTGTTTCATACATTTTATTCATTAATTTAAGCAGTTGGGCTCAGCTACGGAGCACCATGAGGGTCTTTTAAATAGCTATGCAGCATTTTGATAAGGAGTAATTATGTGTGAAAAATCTGGATTAATAAAAGTAATTTGAATTAAAAAAAATATTCAGGCAAAATTAAATTAAGTTAAAGAACAATTGTTATTTCAATGTGGACTTCCTTTTTTATATTTCAGTTTTGAATGTGTAATTACAAAATACTTTGCAACTTTTTTTCGTTTTGCATGAGTTATTTGTTAGAGCTTTGTTAGAAATCTATATTGTTATGTCACATTAAATTACTCATCATCAAATTGCTGTGTAAATACTTTAAAGTCCCTCCTCCATCCTGTTTATCTTCTGAATTATATTTGAGCATAAAAAAATAAAAACCATGTCTGCGAATACAATAGATTCAGTTTTTGTCTCCATTTATCTTACCATGAACACTGGTTGGATCAGCAGCTCTGGAAAGTTTCATGTTAAAGTTTTTAGTTTTTGTATTTTTTTCATTAGGGTTCGAGCCATACGAAGTATGGGAGAACCCTATTGTTATTGGAATGTTTGTTTTTATTCTTCTTCTTCTAAGCACAAAAGGGGCATTTTTCACCCTCTAGACCCCCATGAAAAGTTTTGAAACTTTGCCTACCCCCCCAGACGAATCTGAAAAATTTAAGAATTTTGTGTTTT
>JBAMHV010000018.1:14971082-14981083 GCA_037177535.1 Pseudomugil gertrudae
GACAGAAAATAATAAAACAAATATGTACAGATATACTTGTTCATCAGGGCCATCATTATTTGTGACCATCAAATGAGTGAAATATATGCAGATGCAGGTTTAGTAAAAAGTAATTGGGACAAAATGGTGATCACTGGTCAAAATAAAAAACTTTGTGCTGTTAACAAAAGAAATCTCATGCTTCATAACATTCTTTATAAATGAAGTGAAAGAATGAAGTTTAAATTACAGCATCATTATTTATCATGACGACTTCACATAACTGCAAGGAAAAGTATAAGTTTGATCCAATGGAATTAGAGGTGTTGGTGGATGAAGCCAACAAACAGCAAAGGAATTTGATATGTTTTTGTGCACATGTCGTTTGATAATGTGTATAATTATTATTAACTGCAAACTATTTGTCGGGCCAGGATGTGTCAGCGGTTTTCCCCAGAAAAACACACTGTAACTGGTGCACACAGCTCCAAAAACTACAGGGAAACAGGCTCTACCCAGAGAATACTTAATGAGAGGGCGTCAACAGCCAGGATTTTATTGCAGCTTTTTCATACCTGCATAAACACAGCAGAGAGTGGGAGGACTCTTTAAAGAAAAGCTCTGACTAAATTGTGGGCGGGGCTTATTAGCATTTACATTAGCAGCGGAGAATGATGTGTAACATTAGATTACATTAGGTTACTAGGAAAACACTGAGTTGTGTAGAAACCAGGAGGTAAGACTTTAAAACACAAAAATATGTGCATTAAATATCTGAAATCATTATGAGCACTGTGCACTCTGTTGAGCACTTATGAACAGATATAGCATATTCTATTTATGTATTTTCCTTATCTCGTGTTTTCAGACAACCAGGGCCAAACAACATTTTGGTCTGTCACTAAGATTTTCTGCAGCATATTTTTGTGTAACATTAACTTTATTTATCCAGAAGTAAAACCGAACTGGTACCAGGATCAGTTCAGATATATCTTCTAAATTCTTTGACTAAAAATGTCTTGTTTTACAACTTTTCATTAGACTGGTCTTTTAGAGTATAATAATACTGCCTGTTCATTACTGGGAAAACAGATTAATGTTTCCATTTCTAAATGTTAATGTGTAGTAATGTTTATTGCTGTAAAATTTGCAGTGTTTATGTTCATGTTCTAACTTAAGCTGAGGAACTTTAGCGTCTTTCCATCGTTCCCTACCAATCTAGAGGTTTTTCTTTCTCTAATATCAGACTGGGGGATAAAAAAAGGCAAAGGAAAGAAAAGAGCAGAGTGAAAGATGGATACATGTTCAGAAATTCAGTTTCAGTCTAAGCTGCTGTTGTTACTTGACTTTCCAGCTGATGTCAAGGACTGGATGTTCCACAGTCTCCTCAAACTAAATTTGGACTAAACTTGGATTATTCAAGGGGAAGAAAAGCTTGGATGACTTCAGTCTGTCCTTTTCTGTTATGCCGCATGTACTCATGCCCTTTCTTTCTTTCTTTCTTTCTGCTTCTGTCCTAATCTCTCTCTTCCTCTGCACTCTCGTTTTGGTCCCCTGTATTATCCCACAGACAAAGCGTTAGTTTTTGCCAGAGTCACCTTGAGGCAAACAGTAGAGACTTGTCTCTGTGTCATCCATCAGCTGAGAAATACATATCATGAGAACAAGCAAAAATGGGCCGATTGTTTGTATTGGACATGTATTATCCCTCATGTGACATGTACAGTGATAATAAAATTGTGCTAATGGTAATTGTTATTAATTCTTTATGTCTAATTTAAAAATTCATTATAAAATTTCTACCTTAATCGGAAGGTTTTATTTCCTAAAAGAGGGATTTGAGTAGACTGTCTGTAACAATATTCAGGTGAAAAATTGCAGAAAATATAGCTATGTTTGCCAGAATCACTAAACCTTCCCTGCTTTTAGTACCCAGAAGCTGAATTTCTAAGCAACTGCTCAGATAAAGCTCCATTGCAAATTAAATGTGTGAACCAAGCAGTTTCAGTCATTTAGCTAAAACTGGGTCTGGGTCCTCATCTTCTAACATATATGATTGTGACAACAACAGCTGAAGGATAAAGAATGCATTTGAAAACTATGTTTCTTCACCATTATATTGTAAAAATATTATATTGTACCACTCACAGAACACTCGTATTTTTGTTCTTGCGTGTAAAAGAGTTGGTGCATGTATGAAGACGAAGATGGTTTTACAAGTCAGGACAAGTTGTATACAAAATAGATTATAGCAACCTTAGGCTTAGCTAGGTTATTTATTAATAATTGGCTCAAACTGATGTGTCTGTAAAGTGCCCTGAGATGACATGGTTGTGAAACGGCGCTATATATACTGCGTCGTGGGGCATTCAAACCAACATCCTTCGGGTCATTGGACGACATGCTCTACCTCCTGAACCACTCCACCCCATCCCAGTCAATCTGCTGGTGTGTTTTATGTGCTGTGTGATGTTGGATGTAAGTGAAATTGTCACTTTTTGTTGTTAATGTTTATTTTTAAAGACCTGCTGATGACAGTTTGGGTGATTTGCTTGCTGTATTGGGGGCAGTTGTAAATCTGCATCTGTCTTAGCAATGTTCAGGCAAAACTGTAAGAGCTCATTTTACACCAGTTCAATTCCCACCAGTGATTGTAGAATTGTATGTGCTAAGCAGCCTCCATGTTCATAGAATCACATCTATATACTGCTGGGTGTCCTGCTGTCCAGAGTCAGTAGGATAGTCACAGCACAATTAGGAGAGTGAGCTGTGAACTGAGTTGATTTGATTGATCAATGTCTAATTTACCTGCTAAGTTTTTCCAACATAAATATTAGCCACTTTCTGGATTAATGACAGAAAATAATAAAACAAATATGTACAGATATACTTGTTCATCAGGGCCATCATTATTTGTGACCATCAAATGAGCGCTATATATACTGCGTCGTGGTGAAGAAGGAGCTGAGCCAGAAGGCAAAGCTTATATTTTAGCTGTCGCTCTATGTTCCTAGCCTCACCTATGGTCACAAGCTGTGGGTAGTGACCAAAGGAATAAGAGTATCCGCCAATGGGTAGTCAGGTTGAGACACTTGGTATCCAGGAGGGAGAGTCGCTGCTCCTCCACGTGGAGAGGAGCTACATGAGGTGGCTCGGGCATTTGGTTAAGATGTCTCCTGGGTGCCTACCTGGTCAGGTGTTTTCCAAGCACGTTCTTGTGGAAGGAGATTCTGGGAAAGACCCAGGACAGGATGGTAGGATTACATATTATATCTCACAGCTGGCCTAAGGATTAATGACACTATGAGTTACTATTTATACTTTTTGAAGGTTCACTGTAACAGAGAAAAATATTGAATATGAGCCAGTGTATATGATTGCTAGAATGATTCATTGCTAATGGGGGTAGCCACTACATGTTTGTCATCTAACAGTGTAAAGTGGTAACAGTTTTAATCTCTCTGGCCCGAGGCTTGTTATAATTTTGCCACCTAAAAGTTAAACCTTGCATGAAAGCCATGCTTGTTCAGTCTTTTTCCAAATCATTTCTCCCTAAAAGAGGCATGGCAGCAGATATGCTCACAGCTCAGAATTCGATCTCAACAAACCCCAAAAACTTAGAGGTAAAAAAAAAAAACAAAAGTCTGTTAAGACGGATGAGATCGAAGAAGAGATGTTTGATCAGTTATGTGTTTGGTGAAAACCAAACAGCATATCAGCACAAACACCAACTGTCAAACGTGGAGCCTGACAGTTGGTGTGAAGCATTTGTGCTGTTTCTTTTAGACTGGCATGTAGGTGGTGATGTTTTGCACTTGTTTTGCTGCCACAGGATCTGGACACCATGTAGTGATTGAGCTGACCCTGAACTCTTCTGTATATGAAAGTATTCTCGAGTCAAATGTGAGGATATAGATCCAACAGCTAAAGCATGGCTGAAACTGGATCACGACTAAATAGACAGCAAGTCTACAACAGAAGGACAAAAATGAAAGTCGATTAGGACTGACTGATAAGTAAAAGTCTTTAAAAGTGATTTGACCAAACTTTTTGGTCAGTGGCTTACCCAATTAGCATTACATATGCAGAGGTATTGTAATGAGCTTCTTGGACTTAATAAGAAAACAATGCATGAAAGCACAATGTTCTGGAAATTAACTACTTCATCAAGTATCACTATAGTGGAAACTGGAGAAAATGACTCTCTAATCAGGGCTGATTATGTAAATTGCACTCTTAGCGCCAAACATGTCTGCAAACTTCAGACAAAGCCTGCCTCCCTAAGCATTGCAACACCTGTACCCTTCACCACACACAGCTCTCACTATTTTCTCCTTTAGCATCAAATCTTGATATTGTAGGAAAAGTTAGAAGTGATAAAACACTATGCTTTTTTCGTTTCGTTCGTAGTAACAGTGAATAAATTTTGTAGAGGTGCTTTTACTGACCATGTGACCTACCCTTTCTTAATATTCTATATTTGTTCTGTAAGTGAGCACACTGAGGTAAAGAAAAAACATTCACAAGTCTTTTTAAGGCACAATGTGTGCGTGTAAAATTATAAGGCATTTGCTAAAAAGCCTAAAATGCTTCATGCGTTCATACATGTGACCCAATAAGGCTGATTATACAAATACATGCTGACAATTCAAACCGCCCACACATACACAAAACACACAGTGGAGAGCCCCAACATGCACAAAGCACGGAGGTTTTAAAAAAATTATTAAGTAAAGTTACTTGGCTGATGGTTGATGCTCTAAAAGCCCTATGCAATACAACTTTAATAGCACTGGCAACAGGGTACACACAGACACACACGCAGAAGCACACAGACATACACGTATACTCAAAGCCATTTTCTCTGCTCTTATTTGCAATGTCTGGTTTTTCTGTCTCTACCACTTTCTGTCTGTGCTCCATCTTTGTCTGTGTGCTTGCTCTGTAGCCAACGGCTAACTGTAAGATGCAGCTTTTTGCTCATAAAACCAGTTAAAAACACTCAAGCAGTTATTGTTGGGTGAGCAACTGTCAGCGACGTGACAAATGACACAGAATTAGTGCTTCACTGACAGCTACATTGTGATATTGGCATTGTGGAACCTGTGTATGAGCTTATGCTTGTGCACATCAGTAGATGTGTGTTATAACATGTATTCAGTTCACACAGTATTGTCTGAGCTCTTAACATTAAGCCAAACATACTTTTTTTTTTAGCTGTGTTTCCATAAGTCCTGTGTATTTATGTGTGTGTACAAAATGTGTATATATAAGGGGAAGAGTGTGCTTCTGTGTGTGAGTGTGTGTGTGCAGTGCCTGGGGGCTTTATTCTGTACTGGTGCAATAAAAGACACATTAGAGAAAGAGAAAGATTACAGAAAAATATTATCACATATAAATGGGGTTTTTTATACTCTCTGTGAAAGAAAAAAACCCATAAATCTGTGTGGGCGTGAGAAGCAACAGAGCAAGGTTTCACATGATGCATCTGCCTGGAAGTCCTGCAAAGACAACACGTCTGTTCTAATGTAGCAAGGGAAACATACGGTGTAAATGTGACGATGGGTGTATTTTAGGAGCTGTGATACTGTTGGCCGCACCGATGGAGTAAAGAATCAAAGATGAATGTCTGTAGAGGAGAATCGAGATGATGAAGAAAGACAGAGAGGTTGAGGAGAATGATGGCTTAAAGATAAGGGAGGTAGGACAGAGCAGAAGACTGGGTTAGTGGTGTGTATTGAGTACAGAGGTAGAATCAGTTTTCCTGTCTCACCCTCCCAAGATGTGTGTGAAACAGAAGTGTGTTTTAGAGGTGATCAACAGACAGTAGTTCCCCCTTTTGGAAAGCAATTACATCTATTCTTTATCCATTCTCTTTCACTTTTACACTTGCCCGCTCTTAACTTGTGTGACCTCTCCCGGTTTCCTCTTACTTGCATATCTGTTATAAGACACCTGATTGACAATGCTGATCTGCTGTAGCACAGCTCGACAGCTCCAGTACATTATGAGACGTGGGTTTCTTTTCATGGTGCATCAAGAATTTTTACCGAGCAAGTTAAAGTGTTCAATGAAGTCAAGCTGCAGCATAATGGAGGAGGCCACAGATGGTCAACGTACATGAGTGATGTTAGTGTGTGTCAGTTTTGCCAGGTATCTTGCTGTATTGGGAGTAATACAGCATCTCAATGAAAGATGAAGGATTTTCCTCCTTCATACCTGAGGTTGAGATTTTGCATTTGGTTATTTTGTTTCTTTTAATTTGCGCATAAAAAAATCTTTTGAGTTTTCTGAAACTTTTCACTTTGAGAAAAAAGATTTAAAAGTCGCTTGGTTTAGTTTCTTCTTTTTGAAAATGAGCTGGTGCAGGTTGACACATTACACCTAATACAAATTGATTAACTTTAATCAAAAGTCCAAAGGTTGTGGGCACAATCAGACTTAAGTTAATAGAACAAAAACTTCTCTTTAGATAAGCCATTACTCAGCTTTGGGGTTAAACTGTCCTTCTGACAGAAAGTGCACATGCATGTAACTGTTTACACATTTTGTGCCTTGTCAGAAAGATGGCTGCTGGACTTCCTTCTCTTCCTGCCTTAAGCTGACTTGTACCCAGGGAAAGATTCCCCTATTCAGGCCATCTGTGCAACAACTTCCCGTGACTCTCTGGGAGGTCAAACCACTGTCACTCAGACTGATATGGAGAGAAAGATCGAAAGCCAGAGAGGAGGAGAGAGATGGGAAAGTGAATATACACGGGGAGGTAAGTAGAGAAAGAGGAAGAGTGAAAAGAAAGGGCACACACAGAAAGGAAGAGATGAGAATCCAAATGAATCTTCTTCACCCAATGGACAGACTGTCAAGCTATCCGTGCATGTATGTGTGTGTGTGCACCAGTGTGTCTGTCTTACCTTCTAATTGAAATGCGATGAGGTGTGAAACACCCCTTTAAAAGACCTATCACTGTGTGTGAAGCTAAATCGGTGCTTGGGGCCTATACATTCATGTGTGCAAAGCATACCAACTCCTTTTGACCACAGACACAATGCTTTGTGTGTGTGTGCGCGCGCGAGTGTGTTAAATGCAAATGAGCAAGTACCTTTCTTAAGTATGTTTGTAGACAACGTGTTTGTGACACTTAAATTGATGCATGATGGTAATGTGAGCACTCTGAGCAACATAAACAAGTGAGTTTACATGTCTGTCCACCCGTACTGAACATTAAACTGGAGCAGTATAGCCATCGGGTGTCTGTACATGAGTGTGTGTGAATATGACTGAGTACATGCATTCAGGGGCATAATTTAATTTTGCTGTCTCAGCCTCTTGTTAAGGAGCCATTTAGAGCTCAGGTTGAGTTTCTGCGGTGTTTCCTGACACTTCTTTCCTCCTCACTGCCCCTCTGACTTCCACCATCTTTTCTCCATCTCTGTCTCATTATCTCTGTCTCTTTCTTTCTCTGTCTTCTCCCATTCTCTGTTCTTTGAGCCGCTTCTCCTGCACAGTTACAGAACAACCCAATCTTGTCTCTGTGCTCATCATCCAATTTTTTTTACATCTACAAACAGCCCAGAGTCCAATGTGAACTGTTTGACGCTGGTCCATTACTTAAACAGTTTTGCAGTGAGTGATGATTCTCTCTTGCTGTGTAGTCATCCTGGAGTATATGGAAGATGAGTGTTTGTGTGTGTGATCTAGCAAACACTCAAACCAACTAAATGTGTTTTTGCTGCGTGTAAAGGTGACTGCAATGCTTAGAACATGATTAGATGTTTTGTTATTGAGTGTGTACCTTAGTGTGGCAGGTGTTTGCATATAGGTGCTCATATGAATGTGTGGGGGTGCTTGTAAAAAGCCCTCCATATAGTATGTTCTCTATCAGACTGGTGAACCATGATATTACACTCTAAGCTGATATACATATTCATCCATTTGCACTTGCACACTGACAGTAACGTGCCCTCAAAGACCTTTAAAAGGGACACTTTGATATTATCAGGCATAAATATCCATATTTTATAAATGATTTGTCCTCTCACTTTTTTCCTGTGAGGTAAGCATGCTTTAGGGTAGCTGCAGAAATCACAACCAGCTCGGTTAAAAGACAAGTGTTGGTTTTATCCCGAAATCTTATAGCTTTTGATACACATGGCTGCGGTCTCTTAATTTGCTATCATATGGTTTAGTGAAACAAAATATGTCATGCTCTCTCCATATTTTATTCAAATTCTTACAGGTAACTTGGAATTAATGTGATTGTGAAAATATAGTCCCATTCTAAATTTAAACAGTTTCACGACGTCATGTTTGCTGGTGCAGCCAGGTGTACTTCTTTTGTAAAGCATAAAACTATGAATACGAGTCACTGTCTTCCAAAATCCTGTTATCTGCAAACTTTTATCATGTGTAGAGGTACCTACCTCATATTTGTGGCAGACCCAGACTTTACAAGTTGAACTCTATAAGCATTTTTGCTGCTGTTGTGACTGAATTTTAAGCCTCTGTTGCATGATTATCTGATTGTTGACCGATTCTGTGTACCTGCAACTGGAAAGGTGGGCCTGTAAGACCAAATCCAGTTTTTGTTCCTTGTTTAGTGTAAGTTTATTGGATTTCCATTTGCTGCTGTCAGTTCGCAGCAGCTACTCTTCCTGAGGTCTCCACAAAATTATCAACTTATTACATCATTTGCTTAAAATATATAAACAAACAAGCACTCAACAACAACACAGACACCAAACACAGCAGCACTTGTTCAAAATTTAATACATTACAACCAAAAGAATGGCGTTATATCTACATTCCTGCTTTCACGCTAAGGAATTATCTTATTATATAGGAAGTTTCATCACCCTCAAAATAATTTGAAGGCAAAAAATATTTCAACAGTATTTTTCTTGCCAAACAGACACAAATGGTTTTAGCTTATTTCGAAGCGTACAGTATTATTTTCTAAAATAAAAATCTGGTAATGCATTTCATGCCACTGCTGCTCCTTAATTCAGTCTTCTGTTTTAGACTAGTTCTACATGAAGGCAACAGAAAACAACCTGCTGACATGATTCTGAAATGATTGTGTATGTCTGAGAAATATCACACTCTTCTATTCAATATTTCTAGTGTTTTAGTCATAACTACTTTTTTATGAAGCATAGTGACATATCCCATGAAAGATGATGAATTATTACTGGTCTGATAAGAACGTTGAGGATCTAATCTTGAAGCTTTATTCTGAGCTGCCTACAGCCTACCGAGGTTACTTTTTGTTGTGCTGGACCAAATTACAGAGCAACAGTCATACAGTCAAGTATGACAAGACTAGTGCTTGTATCACTAATTTAATTAGATCACAAGGTACAAATTTCCCAGATTATTTAATCATAGCCATACCTCTACCCACTTTCTGTATCTTGTCAACTTGATTATTTCAGGACATTTGACCATCCATAATTACCTCCAATAGATTCACCTCTGTTAATTGTTCTATGACTACATCACCAGTGGTGTAGTGGTCCTTTAAGAAGTGGGAAAAATAAAATGTTTAAAAGTTAACAAAGCCACTAACCTACTGCACCAGTATAGCATCAGCACCATTATCTGAGTTACTGGTTGTAGTACAGTGGCGTGGAGGTTTGAAAAAACATATTCTAATTTCAATTGCTCTCTTCATTGTGCACATTAAAAGTCATGTTAAAAGTGGACATTTTCATGTTTCTCTTGACAACGTCGTCTCTAAATGGCTCCTCAGTCCTCATACTGACTTTAAAGTGAACTAATTTGAACTGTGAAGGAAGTGAGACCCATCTAGAGGCACAGCAGGGTGGATTATGGCCTCACTATTATAGCCTCTTACTTACTGCTAAATAGCAGACATCACAGGGAGTTCAGAAGTGGGTATACTCAATGCTGACTGAAAAAGAAGTGGGTGCACTCCTTCCACAGTGCCTGCAGGTGAATTGATGGCGAGTCTGAAAGGAAACAGCAGTGGCACAGTTTGGTTTCATAGACAGCAAGATAGTTTT
>JBAMHV010000018.1:14986145-15007471 GCA_037177535.1 Pseudomugil gertrudae
CTATGGGCAATTTAGAGTCTCCAATCAGCCTATCCCCAAGGTGCATGTGTTTGGACTGTGGGAGGAAGCCGGAGTACGCAGACAGAACCCACGCTGACACGGGGAGAACATGCAAACTCCACACAGAAAGGTTCCTGTTTGGACTTCTCCTGCCAATAACCTTCTTGCTGTAACCTTCTTGCTGTGAGAGTGATACAGTGCTAACCATCCCCGTGCAGCCCCAGCCATTTCCAGTATAAAAATTATTTTGATAAACGGTTGTATTGATTTTTGAACAATGTTTGCATTTTTGGATTGATGGATCATTGACCACATTGATATATGTCGATGTAAATCGATATATATTGTTAAACTTATAGAAACAGCTTAATGACATGACTGGCTCTAAAAATAACACCTTAGAGACCAAAATTCAAAAAGAAACATCTTCAGTAGCAGGACCAGATGGGACCACATTCCTTTCCTAAAATCCACTAGCTGGTTTCCTCAGTTGCCAGACATGTGGACAACTATTGGAGGAGGTGGGTTTCCTACATAAAAATGGCCTTTTTCCAACATCTTTGAGAGAAACTGTTACCATAAATCAAGATAAGCTAATATTTGTTCACAATTCAATAAAATCACTGAACATTGCATGTAATTAAGTTTAGTTGTAACCATATCTGTTTGTTCATAAGATTTTCTAGTTTTTATCTTCTGTGTTTAATTAAATGTCATGCAGTGTGCCAACTTTTTGGGGGCTTGAATTGTTTTCTCATTATTGTAATCAAATGTTTAGAGTTTTATTTAGTCAATTAATTAAAACAGAATAACATAAATATGTTCAGCTGAGACAATAGAGCAGCCACTTCTTTCATCAGAGCAATATTTTATGCTAATTATACATTTTAGATAGTATTCTGTCAAACCAAATTTAAAGTCTACATTGCAAATGATTTTCTGTCCATAATAAAATGTCTGTTTTTAAAATAGGAAAACATACACTAACAAACTTATGCATGTGTCGCAAGGCAGTGTAGATTTCCCTTCATGTTAGCATCTATGCTCATGAATGAGAACGGGGTAAACATTTACACATACAAAGAACAGAATTTTATTGCTGAAAGATCAGGAAAAAAACATATTTACACAAAAATAAACTAATCTTAATCAATCTTTATTGACTATTTATTTAGAAAAGAAAAAATGGAGATGTTTGATACACAAATGTATTCTTTCCACTTCTCCCCACTTTATGATCAAACCTTCAAAATGCACTTTGCTGTTTTGCAGAGCTAATAATAAGAATTCTTGTTATCACATGCTACAAATGTTTTATCCAACCATTTTCCATCCCACTTCATCCAATTCAGGGTTGCAGGTAGCTGGAGCATATCCCAGCACTCATCGGGAGAAAGGCAAGGTACACCCTGGACAGTTCGTCAGTCCATCACAGAGGTACAAACAAGCAGCCAAACTCCTAAGGACAATTTAAAATGACCAATCAACCTGGAGAGAACACACACTAACACAGTGAAAACATGCAAACTCTGCATGGACTGGCCACTGCCCAAGCCAAGGTTTAAACCAGCAACCTTCTCGCTGTGAGGCTGCAGTGCCAACCATTGTTCCACCATGCAGCACCCAAATATTTTATATAAAAGGTACAGAAAAGTGTTCTTGAAAGGGCGAGTGGAAGGTATACACAAGGCTCAGTGTAGGCACTCAGCTGATTCAGCCATTCGAAAGATCAGCTTAATGTCTTCATCAGCATTGGATGAGCTTCACTAAGTCTGAGGGAATAACCTCTCAGGCTTTGAAACAGAAAGTCGCTTGTACCAACTTATGCCTTTGAAAACTGTGGGATTTCATCCACATGTAAGGAAGGTTTACATCAGGTAAGGCTACAGGAAGTGTGTTTTTACAAAGTGTTTGGAGAAGGGAAAGAAATCAACACAATGCTTTTTGTTCCCAAGTAGATTTTATTTATGAAGTGAAACAAAATACCCAGTGTTTTCTTTGTGCTTTACATTGTTTCAAACTGGCCACTGGAGGTCCCAAAAACCTCAGAGGAAGAACTCAAAACAAAGCAGGAAGCTCCAGAAAAAATAATCATCATCCTCATTATTGTCCTCATCATCCCTCTGTACAGATCCGTAGAAATAAGCCGACTACAAAGTCACATCAGTTCTTATTTACAAGTTTGCTTGCTGCCAAATAGTCATGTTTTCATTTTCTTTAAAAAAGTTGTTGTGTAGATGCCTTCACAAATATGTTTAAAAATGGCACAGCATACTGTCTGTTGAAGGTGATGCTCTTTCAACCATGTTGTATTATTTCAGGAACACACAACCAGTCTTTGTTCCTTTTGCCTTCATCATAATAGAAAATTGAGAAAAAGGTTATTTCTACATACAAGGCATTTTCTACCTGAATCTAAACTTTTCTTTGTGCTACTATCTTTTAAAAAAGAAAGTTGTAGAATACAATTCATTACAGGAAGTGCTTTTATATAAGAATAGTTAAACTAGCTTGTGGCTATATTAGGCTACAGTAGTATATAGTAGAATCTAAGTGTTCAGCGATGCTCTCTGATGCTGAAACATGGACCAAATGTCTGTTTCCTCAACTGCAGTTGCACTCACGCCACTAACCAGATAATTAATAGAATTAAAATTATTAAAGAAATTTTAAAAGAAGCCTAAACTGTGCTGATACTTAATGAGTACTGCTGTCTTGAGAGTGCTCAATTTGTGAATTAATATCTTATGTAAACCCCTAGAGCAAAAGTAATCTCTAGATCGAAT
This sequence comes from Pseudomugil gertrudae, assembly GCA_037177535.1. Classification (NCBI taxonomy): domain Eukaryota; kingdom Metazoa; phylum Chordata; class Actinopteri; order Atheriniformes; family Pseudomugilidae; genus Pseudomugil; species Pseudomugil gertrudae. Next base: position 14,988,932 of record JBAMHV010000018.1, read on the forward strand.
ACAAGCTGAGAAAATCACCCACCTATTGCAGCAAAATCTCTGAACAAGATACCATCTGTTGACAGACTTCTGAGGTTCAAAGACAACTCAGGGTAGTACCTTAGCTGTAATAAAATTAGGTTTAAGGTAATCAGAAGTGAGAATATGCAGCGGCATATCATAAAAATGCCAAACTTTCCTCTGTTAACATGGTCCGTTTTCCTTTTTTTCCGTTTCAGCACCAGAGAGCTACCTTCTACGTTCTAAAATATTTTAGAAGAATAATACGAGGCAGGCAGTGCATAAACCATGTACAAAAAGACCCATTACAACCCAACCCGAAGCCCTCTATCTAAAGAAGTTGTGAACCCTCTTTGTGAATCCCTGGAAGCAGCTCCTAATAGCTCGTACAGACATAACTGCTAATAAGCTAAAGATGTCAACGTGTAATTGTAACGAGAATGCAAATATTCTGGATAATGTTATGTAAAGAAAAAGCTCAAAAATCTGAAAAGTGTCTGCTTTGATCCGTCTAAACTGCTCAGCCACATCAGAAAAAGCCTTAAAGGAATCATGGCAGTGTCACAATTCCTGCAAATTCAGAGCTCAAACCCAACTCACTTCGCTAATTCCCTGAAATTTCATCTCTCACAACTTCACGAAATCATGATTGTTGAAAAAAATTAGATGTTACAAGCAGTAATGACTCACGCTTCTTTAAAACCATCATGCATTATTGCTCTATTAGATGTAAATGGTATTGCCCATGACAGAAATATGCTTCATTTGCCATCATAGAAGAGGTTTGGCAAAATATTCCCAACATTGGCATAGATTCCATTAGTTAGGCTATTGTTAATTTTTTCTTGTTTTTTTTTTTTGTTTGTTTGCTTCTTTTACATGCTAATGTTTTTATACTTAAAGTGGCAGACAAACATAAAAAGGTACTCTGTTTTTAAAAAGTGTCAAATGCTTTGGCATATTTGTAACAAAGGCAGAAAAATATGATAAAGTGCAAAATAATACAAAAACATCAAAACCAATAAATTAGCCAATACATAGACACACAATGAAAACAACAACAGAAATTATAAGTTGTTCCTTTGCAACTTATTCAAGACTCAGAAAAAGGTTTTACCTTTAATGCAAGTAAGGACATTTTTAATGTCTAAATCCCCACTGGACATTGGCAAATAGAAAACAAACATAAAATAAGACTTGTTAAGGGTGTTTTTAGCCATCTCATCCTGAACACAAAGCTGATCCCGTCAACTGCTTACATCACTTTTATGTAAAAAATAAATTAAAAAAACTGCTTCTATGTCATAAATATTTAGAATAAATTAATCCTCTGACATAGATGTCCTTTCATACTTTTGCTACTACTTAGCGGCAGGTTTGTACATTTATATTTTTCACAGTTCTTTGTGGTTTATGTAACGGTCATGTATGCAGACATGGCCTGCTTTAAGGGTGCGTTTGTGTAAAGAAATACCTTTACAAGTTTTTTGTTTACTTAGGAAATTGTGCTTTCATTTTTGTATCTCATAGTACGTTCAACCCACGGTTATATTTGCTAAAAGCAAGACACCAGATGTATTCTCATTTTATGAAACGCCAAAAAGGGAAACAGAAGAGTTTGTTGTACCTCTTTGCAAGAAAATGGATGATGAGATTCATGCTTTAATCTCTGCAGATTGCCTGTCACATAGAGACAGAAAGATGGCAAAGCGATTGTGCTTTATTTTCATTTCTTCATAGACTGAAAAAACATCTGATCAGCATAGAAATGGACCTAAATAGATCTAGATATCTTCAGAAATGATTAACTGGATGTGCTGTGCTTTATTTATCCTCAAAAAGCCTCAAAGGGAAAACTCTTTATCGAAGCAGGTGACAATCTAAATCAGACATTTAAAACTTCCCGACTTCCAGATGAAGAAAATAAACATAAAGGAGAGTTTGAAGGGTTCTTTAAAGAGAACAGAAATTACTTCATTCTATTTTTGTCATTTGTGCCTTTTGATAGCAGAGAAAACTATCTTCCCATGTACCACTAAAGTGTGGTGAAGCAGGAAAAAAAAAGTCAAATCTAATGTAAAATAATGTGATTCAGCCCCAGTCACACATCCATCATTCACCCAGTGAGCTCAGTGGAGAGAAAGCCCCCTTGAAACATGCTGATTCATAGTGCTTGTTCAGGTAACTCTTAAGTGCAAAGGTCTTGTTACACCGTTTACACTTGTAGTGCTTGAAGGCTGAGTGAGTCTGCATGTGTGCACGCAGGTTTGAGCGGTCAGCAAAGGCTTTCCCACAGTGTGCACAGCCGAACGGCTTCTCACCCGTGTGCGAGCGCATGTGGCCTTGTAGCAGCCATGGCCGACTGAACGCTTTGCCACACACGTCACACTTATGCTTGAGGTCGTGCGTGAGCAGGTGCATAGCCATCGCGGGCATGGACACATAAACCTTTCCACACGTTGGGCATTTTTTGGCCATCTTGCTGTCTATGCTCCTGTGCGTCTGCTTGTGCCGGCTCAGGTTGGAGGATGTGGCGTAGGTTTTGCCGCACTCGCTGCAGGTGTGCCTCTGGGTGGCCCCTCTCGGATTTCCCGAGGCTTTCCTCCGTGATCTCCCATCCATGATGAAAAACGCATCTACAGAGTATCCCTCGCTCACGGCCGTGTCTCCGTTGATGTATCCACCGGCCGATGACGAAACCTCAGACCGAGGGCTGTCCGGCTGGTCCGAATCACCATGGATGTCTCCATGGATACCAGAATATGTGTTGTCAATGTGGCCGTAGATGATAGATGAATGGCTTGGGGAGGGTACTTTAGAGATGACAGACGAGTCACTTCCAACCACGTCATTGTAAGGATTTGGACTCAAGTAATCACTGACGTAGCCTGGAAAGACAAAAGAAGAGGTCAGTCAAGATCTGTGTTTGAATGATGATACGTGTGTACTTCTAAAATGATAAGGAGATAAAACCAGATAACACACCATAGTTTATGTGACCAAAGCATGTTGCTATGGTGCTATTTCATGGTACGTTCAAATTGCTCAAAATTACATTTTTTTTATCACTTACACTGCAGAAGATTTGACTTTTATATCTGCACATCCCTCCAGTTCATGAAATGAAGTTCAGGTGCTTTTATGAGAATCAGCACCTTTGAAGGCAAGGCACTAAAACAGGCTGTGTCGGCACTGAGCGTAAGTGAAATGGTGCTTCTATTCGACCCAAAGCTGGTATTGAGGATTTATCAGTCATACAAGCCTGTGCACAAAATATGGATCTAATAGCTTGTCTGCAAAACCTACTTTCTCCTTCAGTACCCTGGGGATTCAGTAACATCCACAGCTTGCATTAGAGTTCAATGCATTTTGCATAATAGTAAAAACACAAGCTCCCTCATTATTAATAAGGCACTTTGACATTATATCCCCAGATAATAGTACCGCTCAAAGGACAGCACGGCTTCAGGTGTTCAAATATTAAATGGACCATCCAAAAACAACATGTGTGCCAATGTTTTGACTTCCTTCGTGCCATTTTTGGAGATGACATAAAGCAGAAAAGAAGGAAACAGTGTGGTATTTATAGTGGTAGTAAAAAAGCTTTTATGTGTTTGGCAGGGAGAAAGAGGCACTTTCTTCTCAGTGGGAAATCTTTATTTTTCATAGGAGGGTTCAGTGAGCACATTTGCTCCTCATCAGCTGCACCTTTCCTGACAGAGCTACTGCTGCACGCAGTCACACCCCGGAGCTGTCAAAACTTCAGCTGTTGTACACAGAGCATCTCTATTACAGCAGCTGGAGGGGGGTCTAGGGCTCAGTGGACACACTGACAGTCTCCCTCATGAGCTAAACAGTAAATACATTTGCCTGACAGTAGCAAATTCCTCAACAACTTACCGGCACATTTTTCTGCACAGCTCCTGACAAATCTGATCAATTATTATTGTTGGAACGTTTTGATGCCAGCTGCTTCATTATTTCTATTATTGGTGACAACTCAACAGGCTGAACTCTAACAAACGCAAGGAGAGACTGCTAGCTAATAACCCACAGCCACAACTCCTGCGGATCTGCCGATCAATAGCTCTCCATTTCAATTAGCACTCTGTGAGCATTAAGACACAGACAGCAGAGGAGATACTATTGCTGGTAATATAATTTCATGATGCAGTTCTGAGAAAAGCTCAGATGTTGATCGATAACATGATGAGAAGATGAGACGATATAGAGGTAGAAGAGTCATGGGGAAAGAAAGGAAGTGGAAAAGGGAGAAAGAAAGAAGATGTAGCATAGATAAAGAGATGTGTTTAGTGTGGTGATGGTGGTTAGGTGTATTGGCAGTGCTGCACACTGCTCTATTGCTAATTTAACGTTTTGAATTTAATTAAGACATAGTAATAGAGAAATAAAATAGATGGGGGAGCTTTGGGAGAGGGGGGAAATAAGTGTGAAACATAAACACTCCAAAAATGAGTGTGTTGCGTCTGTACTTTATATCAGGAATCACAACTAAAATCTGATACATTTCTATACAGTGTTGAAATGGTTTTCACTGAGCAAAACCTATAGTTTTCAAACTATAACAGGTGACTTGTTGTAAAAAAAAAGTGGATATTTACCAACTGAATGTGCAACCATGTACAACTGAGACCTTGAAGATGTCCGTTTGTCCTGAAGCTGCTAGTCAAAGCTGCTGTTAATAATCAGGATGCATTGCATGTTTTAGATGCTTTCCTGCATCTCCACACCTACTTCAAATGTCATGAAGATCTTGTGGAGAGCTGGACAGTAAACTGAATCAGATGCGCTGGGAAAGACGCATTAGCCAAAGCAAAGCAAAGTGTCCCCAGGAGCTGGAAACTCCAAAATAAAGCATTTCATTTGCAGAGCAGACTTTTTTGGTGAAAGAGTGCTCTACAACAGAGTCCATTTATTATTATAGCATCTTAAAAGGAACCTGAATGCACTCTGACAACATAAATTCAACTACATTTCAAATGTTCTGGGCAACGGACCCAAAATGTACTGAAGTGACTAAATAAATCCCTTCTCTTATAAGAACTTAATCTAAGCCCAGACTAGAATTGTTTCCACAGAAACGCGTACAGAAACAAGCCCAACCCCTCCCTGCTGTTCTATTTTTTTAAAAGAAATGATGGGACTCTTCCTTTTACCAAGCATCTTAGTGTCAGTGTTCTGTCTCTTATTATTTGTCTTTGTCTCTTCCTCTGTCTCCATCTGTGTCTTGTTGTGTCACCTCAGCATTCATTTCAAAGTACTTTAGTAGCATTAGAGCTGATAGCTGTTCTAAATGCTTATTAAAGATTAAATACTCTGCCAAACCCCAGCCATCCCCCTTTTATGTGTCTTTGAAAAGCAGAGAATTTGAATGGAGAGCAAAAAATGGGGAGATAAAATAGAAGACAGAGAGAAAGAGAAAAAGCTGCAAGCTACAATTTAATTTTTGATCCAAACCAGCAGAGGCTGATGCACACTTGTGTGCTTTGGACACTTGTAGGTCACTGACTGCTTTCTGCGTATGTGTGTGCGTGTTTGTGTATGTGTGATGTTGTGCACTCAGCTGTGCAAGCTGGCTGGGAAATGTGCCGAGTTGACAGAAACACAGGAAAGTGAGTGTGCGTTTGTGTGTGTGCAACAAGCTGCAGATGCTTCCCTTAAACTCTTGTTATATTTATAAGAGTGAATAGCATCTTCAGGTCTTTACATGCTAGCTACAACGCTGCTACTGCACGTTTCTCTGCTCACATCTGTCATCTGAGCACCTTGGATGGTTTCATCTTGCATTTGACCTTGGTCCAATGTGAAAAGCACCAGGCTGTACAAACACTATTTCATGATGTGCAGCAACGGGGAATTTTCTTTTATTGTCTGTCATCTGTTTTCGCCCAGGAGAGGGCAGAAATGAGCAAACATAGAAAAGAAAGGATGCTAAACTGGTTAACACATGATTCAAACACAGTTAAGTTTAGTTTATTTCACCATCAGTGCTTGTTCTGTGTTTGTTGGGTTCTCAGCTTATGCTTCTCTATTTGACATGTGCTGCTGCTTGTCAGACCATGTTTGATCAAACAGCTGCCTGCTCAATGTCACAACATATCAATGGAGCACCCGAGCCAAAGAATGGCTAAAATGATCCCTTCCCATTGAGTGCATGATACCTTTGGCATTCTGGTCTCTCCTGGGTAGTTATAGCCATGTCGATAATTACCATTTCCCATCATCAATGAGTGCAATTTGAGACACAACTGGTCCCTAAAAGCAAATTTAAACAAATTTAGCCATGCAATATGGAGAGTAAATGCACTGCACTAGTTAGTGGCCATGGGGTGACATAATGTATGTGACAAAAGTTACTAAATAATTCAGATCTATGACAGGAGGAAAGCTGTTTCACACTGAAAATACTGAGTTGATTTAATCCAAGTTAAACTCTTGACACCATCTTAATTTTTAGAATATTAAAAAAAACTAACCCAAAGTGTACAAATACACACAGATTATAAACACCTCCCAATATGTTCTATTTTGCACACATTTATACAGATATTTGACCAGGTCTCAGTCATATTACATCTGAATATCAGGGATCACTCAGTGTTTGGGAACCATTTGCAGTCAATGTAGCTGGGAAAACATTGAAACCTTGGGAGGAGACCCACAGGTGTTGGGCAGAATGCTGATTTTAATAACATAATTTGCAACAGAACAACGCAGAATCCCAGTGCATATGTGCAGGTGACATAATCCATTAACATAATAATATAATATGGGTTTACTGCAAACATCCCAGCTCTGTGGCTCCCTGTTGCTCATCCACAGGGAAAAAATATTTTTCTGCTTAACTCAGCTGAACCAAATGTGTGTTTTATAATGTGCACAATGAATTAGTGTGGCAAGGTTTAAATGCTGAGAGCATGAAGGATTGGAACTACATTGTTATTCGCTTGGCATCTGCTTGTGTTACAGGGAAACTAAAATGCAATGCAATGTTTCTTTGTCGTTTTTTTTGGCTGCTGTATGGATGTTGACTGTGTTGGCAGCAGCAGGACACTGAAACTTAGCAGGAACACACAGCTCTAGGAGGACATGATGATTTTTTACATGTATTTTCCTAAATATTTGTAGCCATTACACATAATTTCTTCAACTTAGTATCACTAAAGTATATATTCAAAGACATTTATAGTATACATATATAATTGGGTCTGTGTGATCGGTCATTCATCTACAAGAACTACAAAAAGACGGCACTGAGCTCTGACCTGACCTCTGATCTTGCTGTGAGAAAGGTCAATTTGCATCACACATTTATCCCATTAGCCTGCGAGGTTCTGAAGAGACTACAAATGAACACTTTCATTCCCTCCTGTCATCAGTATGACATATTTATCCACCATAGCACTGCTTTATAACAAGCACATATTAATTGCTACAGTATCAGTGCTTGCAAATGGTATATTTTACGGCTGTAACCTGAGTTTGACCCCGTAAATCCTTTTCCTCCTCCACTTGAAACAGACATGACTAATGCTTTCTATCTGGGTATGAAAAAAATACCTCGGGTGATGTATGGCTGTCTCTTGTATGCGTGGGTGGGTGGGTGGGTGACTAACCTTTGTCATGATGATGGAAGCGCAGACGGAGCTCTTCTCTTCGGCTGTGACCATAGGAGCTCTCCAGCTCAGCAGCCGAGAAATCGTCCAGTTTGACTTTCTTCACTAAGAAAGATCGAGGCATGATGTGGCAAATACTCTTATGAGTAGCACGCTGTCTTTTGTCTTCTGTCTAAATTCAGCCGAAATGTAGTCTGGTGATGAGATGAAGCTGAAATTCTCCGCATATAGCTTAATTTGCAGTTTTGCCTAACTAAAGGTGAATTTGCTTTCTCCCATCAAACAGTCTCAAAAGTGGAGGCATGACTTTTAGAGAGCAATCTAAGTAAGCACTACTCCCGTGCTTTTATTTTGAACATGCCCAATATATATTTGCTTAGGTTTGCCAAATACGAGTTATTTTAGCAATTACTTGAATATGTGGAGAAAAAAGTCTGTTTAACTCCATAAAGTTCCAACTGGAAGACCTGTGGAGCTCTAAAAGATTAAAAATAAGCACATAAATGAGGTCCCGGACGCCTTTTCCTTAAAATGAAGAAAGGAAGGTGTCCCTTAGATTTTTGCTTTAGTCCCAGAAAAGCTCCCAGAAAACGGTCCCTGACGGGCTCCTGTGGTGGTTTCAGCACCGGACAGTTCCTCTCTGCGCGAGACTCCCCTCCTTTTCTCTGCGTGCCACAGTCGCGCGCTGCTGTTCGTTCAGCTCCAGAGGAGAAAGTGAGGCGGAACGTGTGGGTCAAATAATATGAAAATCTCTGTGCCGGGAAGTCAAGAAAGAAAACAAAAAGGGGGGAAAAAAAGGGCTACAGATGCGAGAAAGCTTCGCAGCGAGTTGTGGCTGCTACCGGTGGGAGAGAAAACCGGAGTTAAAAGGCTTCAGAGAGATTACACCTGAGTCCAAGACATGTCTGGAGATATTCACATCATTCTCCCAAACATAGCTGATCTAACGAAATGCCACTTAAAATATTGCTTTTTAAACACTGATAGCTGGAAGACCTGAATATCAAAGCCTTCCGGTTGGAAATGTAACTCTCCTTTTTACTCTCTGCCCTGCTCTGCTCCCTCTCTGTCTCTCTGCGCGTGGAGCTGCGGCTCTCTGTGATGCACGAGATCAGCTGTTGCAGTTTTATAGGGCGCGAGAGAAAACGAGAGAGGGAGGGTGAAAGAGACAGTGTGCTTATTTTTATTCATCAGGAGAGAAAAAAACGGATAGTGTCTTGTGGGACTAGCACCGCGCGCAGTGATGGCCGGGGTGGGTTTTAATTATATAGGGTCAGGTGCACGCTCATGCACATTTTTTATGGTTCATATCAAACGCGGGGTTAGTGGTAGGTCTCTTTGTCCTCATGCTGGGAAGAAAAGCAAATATCTCTTTGGATATTATTATTATTATTATTATTAATAATAATAATAAAATAGTTCATAGCATAACAGTGACTAATGAATTGACTATTCACACACATAAACCATTACAAACCATTTAAAGTTAACACATCTATACACGTGAAACACTTTGCCAGCTCCAGTAGTGTCCTTATTCCCTGGTCCTGAGATTAACTGAGATATACTTGAACACAATCAAAATCATCATTCTGCATTTAGGAAATTATGAACTTCTGGTCACTTAAGAAAGTAAGCATCTAGTTTTTGTTGTTTTTAGTGTGCAGTTTATATGAAAGTATAAGATGCCCTTGACTTGACGATCTATTAGCAGCACTACTTATACTGAAAAAACATGCAAGCTTGCAAATATATGCTGTCATCCACCTAAGCTGTTTTTTGGTTTTTCCTTTCACAAAATATTCTGCTTGTTTCAGCAACACAGTCTAAAAATTTTTAAGCCACCTTGCTTTAAAGTAGAGCCTGTTTGTTTAAGCTGTTATCAAACAATTTTCAAACAAAGCATTAAATCATTGGCATCCTATATAAAGTAGCAACATAATACATTTAACAAGAGACGTTACAACATCCTGACTCGTTTAAATTTCACCAAATTGGGTGAAATGTAAAATGATACTTTTAACAGATTATATTAATGATTTTTAACTCATATCATCTACAAAGATATGAGATAGTATAACATATTTTATAACTAAACAGATTAAAATAAAAATGGAGAAGATGATTGAAATCTTCCTTTGTGATTGACTTGGTTAAAAAAACAAGTTTCAAAGATAGTTTTCTAAGGTATGGAGTAAATATCAGCACAATCACCACAAGGCAGTTTTTAACATCATGTTCAAGTTAAATTATTTCTGTGAAATGAATCTCACACACCCACCTAATCTGCAGTGCTGAGAACCATCAAATCAACAACTAACATCCAACTTCTTGTGGCACTATACAGGTCAATGCTTCTGCTCTGTGGTCGACCAATCAAGCTCCATTTATGCAAATCAGCACACATCTTCTGGGCCAATCAGAGCCTTAGTGTATAAACCTCTACTTGCTACTTAACCGGGTGAGTTAAGTTAATGTTGGTGAGGTGAAAGTGCATTAACTGGATTTCTTATGTCAGACAAAAACAAATGGAGAGACTTTAATGTCAAAATGGACGGTTCTGCAGAGCATGATGCTGATCTGTGAGCTTGGTGCAGAACGATGAAGCACTGATTTAGTGTTTACACACAAACACATGCTGTACACACACTCAAAGACTCTGCCCCCCCCCATTCATATAGATACAGCCGTGATGGTGTGTGATGTAATTCAGTGACGTGTGTGTTTATGTAAGTTCTGTTCAGCGAGCTCCTTGGAGTTAGCCTATTTTTATAGTTCATTGTTAAATGCTTGAGCGAGACAGAGAGAGGATGTCATGCAAGGATGAGAATACTCTAAAGCCTGTCTGGTGTTTTAGACTTTATGAGTCTGCGCTTTCATTTAGATGTTGATGCATCTCATAACCATTTCTTGTTCTATGGTTAATAAATATGATTTAATACAGTACAGCAGACTGTGCTTAAGTACATAATCTGAGGTTCTAAAAGTAACCTGAATTTCCTAAATGGGACCAGTAAATTGGAGCTTTGTTAGACTTTGATTTTAGTGAAACCTGTTCTCTTCATGTAGGTGAAATAGTTGTTTCTAGAAGTGAATCCATCCAGAATAAACATCCATCCTGCTGTATAGCTTTCACGTCTCTTAATCATTTCTTACTCGTTGTTTTGGTATCCTGGCCCAGACAAACATAAAATCCATTTCCAGCTATCATTCTGTGATCTGTCAAGGTTATTGTTTGTTTCAGCAAATATCCTAAAATGGGATGTGTTTATATTCAAGCATCAGAGCCTTCTATTGGCCAGAGAAAGGATGATCTGTCAACAGAGGTGAGGAAACGTTGTTATAGAGCTTGGATGTGTGATGGTCGTATCAGTTAACACATGAGAAGGATTGTCATCTTTACTTTTGAACAATCTTTGAAGCATAAGAAGAGTTTTCTAAACACTGATATAAGTATGCAGAGGAAACTCAAGTCAAGCTCTGATCCACTTTGGCTGTCTTTATGCTAAAACTAATGAAACACGTGTCCGGTACAAGTCTTCTTTGGATGAATTGTCCTGCATGTACCCTCACCTCATCCAGTGTTTGCTGGGATAGGCTCCCTGTGACCCTGAATTGGAAGAAGCAGTATGGAAAATGAGTGAATGAAGGAATTAAAGTTTTAATTGAATAACTATAATAATTATTTGAACATTGAAATGAGATATAATTTAATTTTTTAAATAAAGACCGATACTGGTGCTGTTTTTTAACTCTTTTTTTATGCCATGCAGAAGATGAGACTGGTGAAACAAAACATATTCCATTATTATTTTCTACCCACTTTAACTGGTACTAGACATGCTTTTAGTTTTTGAAGGTATAGAGAAATGCTGTTTTTCAGCTTAAAGAGCTAATAAGTTTTTTCACACTATTATTGAGAATACACGGTGTAAAAATGACACATTTATGTGAAAGAACATCCACTAATTTAATTAACAGCCCAGAAACAAAGGCTGAACCAGAGCTTAAAAAAATTTTCATATCTGGGTCTTTGCTTATTTTCCAAGTTGCCTAAATATTTAAGATTCATGAGCAGCACATTAAATATTTTTGAAGCGTTTTGGAGAAGGTCTGTCTGCAACCCATCACACACCAGTAATGTGCAATTATTGTAAATGTAACAAAATGACATGTCCCTAAAAGGTGGAACAAAGAGGTTGGAGCTGTTAGGTTGTGGTTGTCCTTATACAGTATTATGTGCTCTCAGAATGACTTCTTATGAATAAACTCCACTGTAGCACTGTTGTTTGCTCCAGAGTGACACCTATTGCTTAGGATGAGAACTGCAGCGAGTCTTGCTATGATCCATGTCCTCATGGCTCAACCTGTGATGGACTGGTGACCTGTCCAGGGTGTACCCTGCCTCTCACCTGCTAATTGCTGGGATAAACTATGGCTGAATTGGGGAAAGTGGGGTAGAAAATGAATGAACTCATGCAGCCATTGTGACTCTGATGACTGCATGTTAATCAAAACAAAACCTGGGATCTTTACTTTATAGCAGAGTCATTCAACTTTGTCCCACGGTCTGCTGTCCTGCAGGTTGTTAAGTACCCCTACTCGAACACACATGACTTTAACTAGTGAGTCATTGTGCATAACTTTATCAGCTGTTGGATCCATTTCCTTTGAGTTGAAGCAGGGATACATTGAAAACCTGCAATAGTACAGCCTTTATGTTATAAAGCCCTGCTTGAAAGGGATGAAGTCATTCTTAAACAGATTTAACAGACTCCTTCTCCTCCTCTACTCATTCATTTCAGATTTGTCAGGAGGTTGGAGGCTATCGCAGCTCCCACTGGGTGAGAGGAACATCTTGAACATAAATAAGAAATAAAACATGACTGACATGTGGTGTGACATCAGCAATTCTTCGGCACAAAATGCAATAAAATGATCATATAAATCATGTAATCATAGTAATGCTAAGATTAACAGTAGAAGATCATCCATCAGTCCTGCTTAGTTGTATCGGCACGCATCAAATCAGCATTATAGGTGCTGCTGCTGCCTACTGTAGTGGAGTGTGCAACATCAGAATCTCTTTGGTGCCCTGTTTTGGTTTTTAAATGCTCTATTAAAATTTCATGCTGACAGAAACATACCATCATACAGGATATTTCCAGCTTTGGTGAGTTGGGGTTCAGTGGTAGTAAGGTCATGACAATATGCATTCATGGAGTACATGCACTGTACAATCAGGATGTCCTTCTGCACATAGAAGCTTAGTCATGGGGTTATCTTTCTCCCCTGTTTGTAAAAGTTGCTTAATATTTTATGTTTAATGATTTGAAGCATATTTGAAACATCTGCACATGCTTTGTGCAATGCTTTACATTCAGGACTTACATTCATACTTGTTGAGCTTTTCATCTTTGAAGCTTGTTTTGAATAAAGTAAAGTCTATCCCCAGAAAAGAGTTTATTAAAATATTTGTCAGTGCAGGTTAAATGTGTTTCTTTCCATCTTTCTGTGTCCATCAATGACACGCATGCCCATTCTGTCCCGTCTGTTTCTATGATGGGGAAATTGTCCATTCCTTGTGATTTCCCTTGCTAGCCGCCAGCACCGCTTTACTGCTGAGCTCAGCGAAAAAATGTGTGTATGTGTGTGTGTGTGTTTCTGTGCCCACGTAGGCTGTAGGGACATGTGGAGACTGAAGACTCATTAGCATAATAATAGACTTGGATGCATGTAGACAGGCAGGCGGTGTACAAGCATGTGTGTGTGTGTGTGTGTTTGTGCGTGAGTCCTGTCGGGAAACACAATTGGAGGGTCCTTGTTGACTTTTCATTCCTCTGTCTTTTAAAGAGCTATTTAAATGACAGGGTTTTAAATAAAACCCCATTCAAATAGACGGGTTTTACATATAAAGCAATATCCAGATGAAAGGGTTTGTAAACAAAAACTGACAGAGAGAGATGCAGAGCAGGAGGGAGGAGAGAAAAATGAAGCAGAGGGGAAGACAGTCAGAAAGACAAAGAGAGGGAGCAGAGGAGAGCGGAGAAATAAGGAGAAAAACCTCTTACGGAGGACAAATGGAAGGTCAGATAGGGTTTAAATGTGAGGAGAGACGGAGAGAAGCTGTTCAGAGTGGGTAGTTTAAGGTAGCGATGGATCACACTCGCTCAAACTTCAACCAGTTCAGATTTGTTGCATTCATCTAACTCTGCTTTGTCTTTTCTAAATGTTAATGGTGGTATCATGCTGATGTGTACAGCTCAACCATGGAAGGGAAAAATCAATGTAAAGTGCCGGATCAAGTTCTCTGCATGCCAGCATTTTATTTATTGCTGGCTTTCACATAACCTGTGTGCACATTTGATTCATGCTCTTCTTTTAACTGTTGACTCAGGTTGTTCTTTTAGCTGCAACAGCTGCCATGGGCACAGTCTGCCATAATATTCCTTCATCCAGACTTGAACATGTTGGTGTTAAAGGCACTGTTTTATCTCGGCTTGTATCTTCTGTGTCAGAAAGGTTTTTTAATGTCTCGGTCGCTTGGTGCCTCGCTCTCACTGTTCTCCAAATGCCAGAAAATCGGAAGGGTTTTAGATAGTTCTTTTAAGCTAGAGAAGCTTCTGTAAGTAAAGTCAAGTTTTATCAGTTAAGACAGATTGCTAAAGAAAAATCCTTTCATCCTGTAAAAAACAGACCAAATGCATTCATGCCTTCATTACCAGGCGTCTGGATTACTGCAATTCTTTATATTTTAGGCTTTAAAGTTCATCTCTTCATCGCTTGCAGTTAGTCCAGAACACTGCTGCACATCTTTTAACAGGTCGCAGAAGGCAGGAATACATCACTGCATTTCTGGCAGGTTTTCACAATGTGTCTACTTTCACAGTGGTTTTAAGATTTATTTGCTTCTTTTTAAAGTAAGAAACAGTGCAGCCCCCAGTTATTTAGCCAATCTGCGCCATTTTTATAAACTCTAAAGATCATCCAGCCGGATGGTTTTAGTTCAACCTCGGTCACATTTAAAGCAGTGGCAGCCCGCAGACTCTGGAACAACCAGATGTTTCTGATGATTATGTGCCACTTTGTTGGACCTCATTTCTTTACATCTTTGGTCAACTGTTGCTTTAAATGCTCTATAATGGTACATTTGATCTTGATGCATTCTTTAACTGCATTTGATTACTTCTTTAATTTGAGGTCAGCAGAGTAACATTATTATTATTATTATTATTATTATTATTATTATTATTATTATTATTATTATTATTATTATTATTATTATTATTATCTTGAGTTTTGTTTTTCTAGTTTGTCACTCACCCTGAAACAATTGGATTTAGGTTAAAAACCATGAATGGGTATTGTTAGAAGAAAATCAAGATCATGGCTAAAATTTGGCACAAATAGAAGACAAATAATATTCTTTGACAAAAATGACAAATCTTTAAGAAACAGCCTCTTCTAGTTGGTTGCTCACATCCATCTAAAGCGAAAGGTAAATCTCTTACATAATAATCGCTTCTGCAGCTGAGATGGAGTTGTTCATGTCAGACTCTGATGTTGCTTTTCATGAAATAAAAAAATCTGTAACATTCAGCTTGAAGGGTAAATAATTTTTTCTGAAAAGATACCTGTGTGTTTTGATGGCAAACCACTACTCATAACCTGATGCTGCTGAAGAGCATCGTCATCATACTTATCACACATGTATTCGCTCTGGTCTATCATTTATCCAGAATTTTCCAGTCCTGAACTGTAGCTTCTGTTAATCTTGTTAATGCTCACCTGCTCAAACACATGAAACAAGCTTCTGCAGACAGACACATATAAGGGGCAGTAGATCATAAGGACCTGGATTGAAGAATGCTGTTTTATACTTATACATATAACAGTTTATTTTGTTTGCAACATTTTCTGGTATCAGTCCACACTTCCATAAGTACTAATAAAGTTTGCATAACTATCAGATCTGTACTAGAGGTTTTTGACATTTGAGAGGTGTGCTCGTGTTCTTGGGATCTACATACCCCTGTCTTTATGCAACCACAAAGTTATTCCTTTATATATTCAGGGAACATTCCCAAGCAGCACAAGACTAAAAAATGGCAAGGATTAAAGAAACAACAAACAAAAAGCATGTCTTGTTTCTTTGTCCTCTTTGGTTTGAAGTGATACTTCAAGCCACTAAAAATCATCACATAAAAGAATCTGAGGAGGAAAAAAATCACTGCTTTGTTTTAAGACGTTGCATGACCACATGCAATACTTAAAAGATATCAAAAGAATTGATCATGTTCACTGCTTGAACATGTGAAGCATTCAGGACATGAAGAAACTAAATACAGATTTAAAAAACTGCACGTGGCCAAGCATAATAAAACAAAACACAGAAGAAAAGACTTGAATATTTCTGGTAAACACATCATTGTTCATGTCATTAAGACACATATATTGCCCCTCATGTGTGCTATGAATATGTATGTTGTATGTATAAGATGTGACCCTGGGCATTAATATGTATTGGGCGGTAATGAGGCGAATGGACAGATCAGATGGTTCCCTTTTAACTGGTCACATGTGGCTCATTAGGATAGGCCCACACAGAGCACCTGATACCCTCAAGATGACTACTGCACCCAAAGAATTATTATATGTAATTTATATATATTTAATGTTTTAGTGATGGGATAGAGTGAGTAAGGGTGGAAGGAGACAAACAACACACATTGAGACAAAAGTGAAGAACTCATGTGTTAGGAATGTAATTAATGGTAACGTGGATAAAATCTAAAGAATAAGAACAAAGTGTATATGTAAGGAGAAAGAAGATTTGTCAGCTTTATATTAAGAGTTTACATTTGTGTCATCGTAGTAGGGTGATATAAGACAGATGATACCCTCTGTATATGTGTGGTGCTTTAGTTATCTACCGGCCCAGTGCAAAACATAAGGTCACGTGTATCTAATTCGTGACGAAACCAGATTTTAAAGTTGGTTAACTGTGAGAATATTGGCCTGAGCAGACAGGCATAAAAAGCTATTTACCATGGTAAATATAAAATGTGTACTTGGCAGAGTAGGTTTCATATAAATGAGGCCTATAATTGAAATTTGGTGGTTTAATTTAGGATGAATAAAAAAACAGGATAAATGTTATACGGGCTGACTTTTAATTAGGTCCATCAATCCAAACACACAGAGCCAGCTGATACCCCAATGCTTAAAAAAGCCAAGTGAAAAATGTCATGGTAGACACCTTAAATGCATACAAACTAAACTTCTTTTCTCAGGCATTTTTGAATAGAACCATTTCTAGTCACCCTTAAATGGACTAATTACATCATGTGGCTTAAAAAATGCAATGTAGTTGCAGTTACAATGCATCCAATAAAATAGCAATTTTGCTGTGCATGATGATAAAACTCCAGTCCAATCCAAACCCCAGAAATACGCCTCTGCCCTGATTGTGCAAGGACTGATATTAAACTGGGAATCACATTAGTAAGAATGAATCTCGGGCTGTATCTGAAAACTTTTTTATACTTGAGAATTCCCAAACTCTTGGTCTTTACTGTAGCATGCTTGATGGAACATTGCTCTCAATGTGATTGGTTTTAATACATATGAGAGTGTAGGGATGTACTAATTTTATTACCAAAATACAGAGGCATGAAGTCTTTAGTGAAATATTTGCAAAATAATCCATTTTAAGGGTGTAATTATTAAGAAAATGTGTAAATAACTTTAATTACCAGACAATATTATCAGAATTTCCTTCACATAATTTTTGAAAACTTGTAAAGAAACAAGACTGAAGAGTCAGAGAAAAAGTCAACTATGGCTGGATTGACTTGAAAACTGCATAAAAGTTTTCCAACAGCACGTTAGGGTCATTAGCATTCCTCTCAGTGTACTTTGTGTGTTTCAGATAATTTCATTACTATCTTTTTGTGTTTAAGTTGAGTTCTCATTAGATAATGATGTTAACACCAAATGAAACGACACAGACAGAACTGCAGACGTTAGATTGTGGTATTCCCTCCCAGTAAACATCTTTTGACTTATTTCTCTCCCGTTGAAAGAAATTACTGGATCAAGGTAAATGTAAATTATCAAGTAAGGTTTATTTGATAGAAAAGGAAACAATGAATATATACTTGTGTTTATTATTTTTTTTAGCTTAGATGATGTACGTCTATGTAAGCATGTCTGGGGAAACACATGTAAGACGGAGACAGACGGGTTTATGAGTCATTAATTCAAACACAGACGACTTATTAACCAGTCTGTGTTCACAGCTGCTTTACACCTGATACCTTCAGTGGCCCCTTGGCACCTTTTACTGTCTGTGCCATTTTGTCCTTGTGTCTGTGCACAGTCCCAAGGTGCGATAAAATGCTAAAAAAAATTATTTCGCTATTTCCTCCCTGATAACTCAACTGATAAATGTCAGCTCGGATTAACAAAGCTTTTTTGGAAACAGGGAATAAATTCTATTTAGGTCTGAGTAGCAATAGATATTTATTATCAAAATGTAAAAATAAATGTAAAAGTCTGCTGTTCTTTACAGTCCAGTCCAGTCTTTTAACCATTTTTATCTTTATTATTTAGTTTATCCTTCTCTACATTCTCTTCTGTCAATAAAAGTCAGACTGATATTAAATACCTGTCTTAATGCTTGCTCTGTCACTTTGGCTCTTTTTTTTCCCCAAAATACTGTAATCATGTGATCCTCTGCGCTGGAAAAATAACACTTATAAAGTGTTTTTTTTTTTTAATCTTTGAGCTACTGCAGGGCAGCCTTGGCTCTGGGTATGTGCATGATTAAAGGAGAACTTCACTTTTTTTTAACCTGGGGTCTGTTGTCATATTTCCTTCCATACATGTGAGTGATGTAGAA
>JBAMHV010000018.1:15022255-15033925 GCA_037177535.1 Pseudomugil gertrudae
CTCTGTAGTAGTTGACCCAATGGGAGCATGTACAAGTTGAACAGAAGAGGTCCTAGCACTGACCCCTGAGGTACTCCCCAAGTCATGGCCACTCGGTCAGATTCATAGCTGCCGATCATAATAAAGAGCATCAGTATTATACACATATAATTATCTATGTAACAACATTACCAAAACTACTTCAGGGATTAAATATGCTGCAGTAATACAAGCAAAACAAAAATAAACAATGATTCAAAAGTTTTAAAAAAAACTGCAACATCACATTTTTAATGCAAAATTTTTAGAATTTTTTTGTGTAAAAGCAAAAGAGGTTTTTGCATCAAATCTCATGTTTTTTAACTAAATGTTTTTGCATTTCTAATTACTTAATAGTTAAAAGTTCAGAATATTCAACCTGTACAAAGAAACTATTACATTTTCAGTATATTGTTGAATACATTGAAACATCGTTTTAAAAACTCAAATACGTCAAAAGTCAATTTTAGGATCTAAATGTAGACTGTAAATGTTCCTATATATTTTATTGAGCATAAAACATCTCTTTTCATACCTAACAGTATCACCATGAGCCATTTGTTAAAACACTAATTGCAAATACATCATAGCTGTGCTTTTATTTCTTATTAATATTTTTATCCACTACAGTTATAAGTTCATTCACTTTGTACCTTAATCTATTTTTTGTCAAACCTATTTCTCAAAATCATGTGGCAGGCTGTCAGAAAACCACTAAAGGCACAACAAGGGATTCCCTCGATGTATGGTGTGTATGTGTGTGTGTGTGTAGCCGCATGTTAATCAATGCCGTTAATGTAGCAATGAATTAGTAGTTTAGATGTCACGGGATGCTTAACACAGCTGATCCTTTCCAGACATCTACACACACACGTACACACACTCACCCCACAGGACCCCTGGGGACCACAGGCAGACATTGTATAGTAGGCTAATTATCCCAAATTGCTAAAGTAGTAGAGAGGGTTGTGGGTGTGAGTGGGTTTGTGTGGGTGCACGCAAACTCACAGCTGCTCCTGGTGTCAAGCCATTGATAGATGAGAGATAGAGAAAGTGTTCATTTACTGCTTGGGGACACACACAAAAACCCACGCACGCACACACCTGACTGCTCATTTATTGGTCTAACAGATTGGTCTTTTGTTGCTCGGTCGCTGGTTCACGCTGGAGGAACTGCTGAAGTTTAGACTACAACGCTCGGGGGAAAATGCACCCTGTTGTCAAGCGTAAATGCCATAAATGCTACAGCCAGACCTCCTGTGAAATTTGTGGTCATAATTAGGAAATAACAGCCATAATAAGACAGCAGTGTGACAATGAACAGACGCAGGGCAGCGAGTGGGGAGTGTGATGGATGGGTGAATATGATCGCCTTCAGCTTTGACAGCAAGAACTCGCTCTACAGTCACAGCAGATCTGTGTCATGGAGAAAGTTTTCACGTTGTGCAAAAGTTTCTTTGAATTAGCCCTGATCAAACTTTTAATCTCTCCGTAGCAGTTAAAGAGGATTTTGATCATTCTTGATTGCATCGTCAGCCAGTAATTCTTTAAGATTGTTGCCCTCCGGAGAAAAAAAAGTCTTACTTTTTTTTATCCATGTTTCTAATGAAACTGTGATTTTTCCAAAGTTTTCCAAAGTTGTAAAGTTTCAATTTGAATGGAAAGGAGGATGTTATGAAACAGAAAAGCACAAATAATAAATCTGTCATTGCGCAGCAAGTACACTGTTTTAAAGGAGATTTGATGTTCTTCCATAATGGCAATTTTGTTTATCCCCACTGGTAGCTGGTGTTAAAAATGTTGTTTTTCAGGTGGTCAAACAAACAGGAGATGCTGAAACAGCATATCTTAGCTTAGTAAAGGCTGAAACGTTAACATCAACACTGTTGAGCCCATTTAAAGCACCACTCCTATACTTTGTTCATTTTTGACAGTCCTATACGATTGATAAGCACAGATGTTTTAATGGGACCTAAACAGCAAGCTGGGGGCTGCACAGTGGTGTGGTGGTGTGCACTTCAGCCTAACAACAAGGAGGTTGTCACAGTCTCCCCCGTCGCATATGAGTAACGCTATAACAGCAACACTTACTTGACTCTGACTCCTTGGTGTTGAAGTTATGAGTTTTCACCATTGTCCACAATGAGCAGAAGGATTAACTCAACCGTGACGAAGTTCAGGGTGCGTGAACCGGTTCTCAACTCTGGCCCAGCACTGAGTTGATGCTTGGATAGAACCAGTTTTGAGAGCCAAGAGCCGGTACTTAGCCGGTTGAAAGCCAAATTTCCTATTATCCATCCATCCTTTTTCTACTGCTTTTCCCTGAACGGGGTTACAAGGGGGCTGGAGTCAAGAGGCGGGGTACCTGGACAGGTCGCCAGTCCATCACAGGGCCAACACACAGAGACAAACAACCATGCACACTCACACTCACTCCTATGGACAATTTAGAGTCTCCAATCAGCCTATAATCATAATAGGTGTGGGTTAGCATCTATCTGGCACTGATCTATGCACATGATCATTGGTGTTGACAATCTGAGCCACACCTTTAGGTTTACAGTCAGGTTACAATTATGTTACTGTAAAAAATGTATTTTGAAAAATAAACTGAACAGCTGATCGTGGCTGTGTCTCCGTACCAGATGACGTCAATTTACTGTGTGAAGGGTCCATCTTTTCGCACTGGATGTGGTGCTAATGAAAAGAGTACCCCAGACCTTAGACCTGATTCAAATCAAACCAACAGCTTATCAAGCTTTGACTCGTTCATTTAAATCAGGTGTGCTGGGCCAAAGATACATGGAAAATCTGCAGGATTACAGTTCTCAAGGACCAGGGTTCCCTACCCCTGCCATAGACTGTGGTGGAGAAAAGAAGGTTCACAAAAAGTTTCATATTTAACATTCACAACATTGACACAATAACAAAAACTTACTGTTTTCATTGTTCTCGGGATTTAATGATGCTTAAGCCTTGATCTTTTCCTTCAGTCTACCTAAATTGAAAGATACAAGAAGCACTCATGAATAAGACAACAAGGTCTACAAATAATGCACCTATAAACCCACAAAGGACACAGGCCTCAAACACAGATCTTTCTGCATGAAAGTATGTGAATGTTATTATTCTTTACATCCAGTTTTACAACAATACCAGCCTTTTTACTTTAATGCTTTGAGTTTTATTAAAATGATTATTAAGTTGAAGTGATCAATATGTTTAAACATGCTTTATTTTAATCAAAAGTGTTTACATGCAGCTTTTCCTTCTCAGAAAATTCTGATTACAAAATAGAAAACACTGAATTTATAACTTAACCTTTTTTTTAACATGAAAACTACCAATAATGGATGATCTGAGCCAGTGTTAAAGGCAAAGATAAGACTTGGAATTTCTAGACCTTTTGTCTAATTTCAGTGAGACAATGCACCCTGATTTCTCCTCCTGCAACCCATTCATCCTTCTCATTCCTCTGTCCTTCCATCTTTGATATTGATGAAGTGACAGGGCCACAGGCTGAAAGACACCAGCTCATCTGGTTTAAATTACCTCCAAACCACACACACACCTGCACCAGATCCATCACAGCTGTGTGTGTGTGGGTGTGTGTGTGTGTGGAGGGCAGGGTGAGTGCCTCTGGGATAGGTGTCGAGGGAACGCCCATGACCCTACAATACAGTTAAACACACGCACGCACACACAACAGGAAGAGAGCAACAGAGCGGTTGGGGTGTGAAATGAGCTGTAGGCAGAGGGGATATTAAGCTGCCACATGTGTTCTGTTTACTATTCTCTAATTAACCCCCAGGCTGTCTTATAGACTTCGCACACACATGCACACATCTTATCTTGTCTGCAATAAACTGGCTCTGGAGTCTTCCAACATTATCAACAGTGATATTATGTTGCACTGTGCACACATTTTAATGGAGGCAACGAGATTCACCAAAGAACCTTGTTATATAAATAAGAGGGAGGTGCCTGGTAACAGTACATGAAGGATAAGTGTGTGTGTGTGAAGATCCTGACCTCCAAGTTTGACTTCTTTACCAGTCACATGGAGCACAGAAGGAATCTGCCGAAGTCACTTTGATGATGGATGGCTCAGCAGGAAACAAAGACTGGAGATATATGGGTTTCCTCCACCTGCATCATTTTTTATTTGCCCACAAGAAAGGTTATTGTTGGAAAGCAAGACTGCTGAGAAGTAATTAACGGGACTCTTAAGGGTAAACAGTTTTTCTCAAATATGCTCATAAAGAACCAATTTCCAAGGAACAAAGTCAGTTTAGAGTATTTTAAATACTCTGTATACCTCCATTCAGCTGCTTCCACATGGCGTTAGTTCAAGCAAACCAGAACAGCCTACAACTAGAAACACTCAGAGAACCTGCACCAAGTATTGGCCCTTTATTCCTGTGATTATTGGTATCAGTTTTTGAGTATTAAGCTCTAATAGCAACATTATTTCCATTTCGCCATGTGTAGGCATAAAGTTACGATACAACCGCTGTGGTTAGTGAACATGAAAAGCCCTTACATCCTACCTGTGTCCGTGTAGATGTTGGCAACTTTTTCTCATAGTTTGAAGTTTTCTCCATCAGTTTATAATAGAAGAGTTTACATATTGTCAGAAATTATGGATAAATTGCTAAATTGCTTATACTGGTTGAGCATGAGCTGTTTTTTGGCATCAATTCAACAACAAGCATAAATTACAGTAATATTATAACAGTAATATCATAAACAGTAATATTATAATAAATGTTTTACAGACCAATCACTAAAGTTTTTAGGGACCCCATAGGTGTACCATCAGCATCGACATGCTTGTCAGTGGTAAGCCTATTCAAAGTTTGAATTTGAGGAAGGTTTCTGCCACAAAGTGATGCAACATGTCTCAGAAACAGCATGAATCCAATATGATACGTCAGGCCATAAAGGGCTCAACCAAGCACACTGTATTTACTGGGGTTGACTTTGCAAAATACATCCAAATTACATTACATCTTACAAAGCCACTTAAAAACACGTAGCATTCATTACCATCCATCCATTTTCTACCGATTTTCACTGAACGGGGTCAAGGGTGGGGGCTGGAGCCGATCCCTGCTGACATTGGGCAAGAGACGGTGTACACCCTGGACAGGTCGCCAGTCCATCACAGGGCCAACACAACCATGCACGCACACACTCACTTCTATGGGCAATTTAGAGTCTCCAATCAGCCTATCCCCAAGATGGACAGTCTTTGGACAGCGAGAGGAAGCCGGAGTACCCGGACAGAACCCACGCTAACACGGGGAGAACATGCAAACTCCACATAGAAAGGTTTCTGGTTGGACCTCAACCAGCCAAGGCTCAAACCAGTAACCTTGCTGTATGGCCACAGTGCTAACCAACTGCGCCACCATGCAGCCCCCTTCTGTACCAATGATGTGCAAAAGCAGCATGAGGCAGCCGTTATACATACATGTAATTAAAAGCAAGTAAATCCAGCATGTTCACCCTTTTTGTAGCATCCTGAAGCCTAACTCACTGCAAAGCTGAAACTTGTTTATGCTGTTTGAACCAGCTGCAGTGAGAGAAACTATTAAAGTACCATAACTTTGCACCAAGAATGTACTACCATTTCTGAGACGCTGATTAGGCTGAAGAACATTGAGCTAACAGGTATTCTGGAACCTAAATGCAGCTATACAATGTTGATTTTGAGTAGCCCATCTACAAAGATTTTCCAACTTTGTTGTTGTCTCACATAATACCTCTATCATATCCAAACCAGTCAAAATACATCCTTCTTAAAAAGAAAGTGTAAACTATTAATAACAGTAAAATAGATTTCTATGGCATTTTCTTGCAAATGAGTGAGTAGATTTGTCACTAAAACAAGAGAAGAGAAGAGAAAGCGGACACTCACTGCGTTTGGAGCGTTGGAAAATGAGCAGCTCCTAATAGAATTCACCACGGTGTCTTTCCTGAGGTGTCACACACAAATACGTACACAATGAACACAAGACGCACACAGAGGGCTGGAAGTGAGCAAGTCTAATTGAAAAGAACCAAGCAGAGAGAAATCTGATAGCTGTAGTTTGGCCTGAAGGAGAAAGAACAGAGGAAAAGGGAGAGGAAAATACAAACCATACAGAGAAGGCAATTTGGGAGAGGTGAGGAGACAGGCAGTGTCTTAGAGAAATCCAGTCAGGGAGAAAGAATTGCTAAAAAGAGCCATACACATGTCATAAGCGAGATGAAGTTACACGTGATGTTGTTGCCGCTTTTATTCTGCAGCTGTGTTAGCACGGTCAGTTGTTAAAACTTGCATTAATATTTATGTTATCTTTGTAATGTCTACACAACCTGCATGACTGTACAACAGGTTGCGTATGTGGGAAAGTTTGTCTGGATGCAAGTTAATATTTTGCATTCCTTTGAAAAAAAATTAAGTTTTGGGAAATTTTAGAATTAATAGCTAGTGTGTTTTATTGCTTTGGTTGCACAGTTAAATAGTGCTTTGGGATTCAAACTACATTGAAGATCTTTTCATGTAGATCAGGGTGGCTGTGGCACATGTAGCAGAGCGGGTCATTTCCTAACCAGCAAGTTAGTAGTTCAAATCCCGGCTCTGGCGGTCCACATGTTGAAGTGTCCTTGTGCAAGACACTGAGCACCAGTTGCTCCTGGTGCTGCGTCACCGGTGTGTGAATGTGTGAGTGTTTGTGTGAGCACAAGGGTGAATAGCCAAATAGTGTTAAAGTGCTTTGAGTGTACAAGACAATTTATCATTGTTATTGGAATTATCTATATAACTCCTAAACCATTTTACAAGTTATTATAAACCAGTAATGCAAATATATAAACGCAGTGTGTACTTTTACAGCAGTCTGGTGAATTAAAGCATCACAGCAATAGATAATGTTCATTTGCACATCAAAGCAGCATTTCCTGGTTCATGCACATGTCTTGACCGGGAACAGTACCACTTAAAAAATGAGCCACCTTCTGAAAGAAGGCTGCAGCTTTACTCTCATCCACCACATTAAGAAATTGTTACTGGCCTATACTGGAAAAGGGACTTTTATAAAACATATAAAACAGCTCTGGCTGCAGCTTCCTCTGCCCTCACCAGGTTTGGAGGGGGCCCATTTTCGTTTGCATGATCACAAAACACAACTTAGGGCTGGGATACACCTGCTGCTTGCAATGCCTTTACATATGAATAAGTGTTCTCCGCCTCCCTTTGGCACATAGGCCGTGCGAGTTGATGAAGGGTAACGTGTGCGTGCCCCAATGTGCAATATTATCTTAGAGGTGCTCATATGAACACAAAATCAGAAATAAACATGATGGCAGATAGTTTTAAAGAGCAATTTAGTTGAATTAACACAATTAACACTAAAGTCTGTAAGCAGTGTTTAATGGTAAAATATAAGAGATCTAAGAAAAACATGTGAGATTCACAACATTTAATAGCTGATATTGTAAAACAAGTTGTATTGGATATACATTTTAGCCAAAAGCACCCAGACAAAATAAGAAGGAAAGGCAGAGGGAGTTTGGTATAATGTCCCTTTGTTCTGACCACACACACACACACACATGTGAAAATGGACGCATAGCATTTGGACACCAACATATACAAATAAGAGAGTGATTTGTGTCACCCTGATATACCAAAAGCAAAGGACAGAAAGTGAGTTATATTATACCCTAAACAAAGGCGCTGCACATACACACACACACACACATACGCAAGCACCATCATGGTCTTTGTCTTGTTTCCACTGTCTTAACACTCACATGTAATTAGCCTCACTCTCTCTGTCCGTCGCAGATACCGATAGCACACAGGAGGGGGTCAGCGTCTGTGTGTGTGTGGGTGTGTGGGTAAGGGTATGGGGAGGGGGGGCGTCTGAGTGTCTCAAGGGACAGGTTATGACAAATAAGATTAATGTGTCCCCTATTTCCAGACTGGTGCACTGGCCTCTTGTGCTCAAACGCAAACTCACAAGCACAAAAAAGTCACACACAAACACACATGTTATAAAAAACACACATACATGCCTCTCTGGTAGTTTTTTCTCTCAGGAGAGGATCCATATGGGGACTAGACGAAGGAGTGTGTACGTGTCAGTGTGTGCGTACCACACTAGGACGTCACCTCGCTGTCCTTCTCTTTGTTGTCACGACACAATTGTATGTCAAGATGCAGTTAGGGCATCATGAAAGTTAATAAAAAAGATGGATTTTTTTCAAAGCTAAACTTAGAAGCAAACAAAAACAAGACCAAATAATTATAAAATTATTGGAAATTAAACAATATTCTACCCAAAATATGCACACAATCATTTTCTCACCTCATGAATTTGTGTTTCCCTGAAAACATTTAAGATTTTGTTGCTATTTTCAGTGTTCTTTAAACACTTATTTAATTTTTTTATGATTTTCAGTTTTTAAAAGACTCTTACTCTGAAACTGACTTACTTCCTGCCACGTGTATGCATATTCCCATGATAAGGGATTTGTGTATTTTCTGACATATTCAGCGTAAATCTCCAAGAAAAAAATGTACATTTTAGATGTATTATTTAGTTTTCTGAAAACAAAATCCAACACTTCATAACTTCTCATTCACTGTCATTACCAAATGCTGCTTGTAGCATCTCTTTGCCAGTATAAACAGTACTTGTTTGACAGGATTGGTTTGACCTACATGCAGAGCAATGGGAAAATCCAAGAAGTTCAAAGCAGATCTGGGAAAAGGATTGCAGATTGTACACAGGATTTATGCAGATCAGGAATATCTCTAGGAGCCATTTCTGAACAAAATCTTTGATGTTATCTCATGATTTTAGGCTTAGAAGAAGTTATTGGAAATGAAGACACTTTCTCAATATATGGAGTAAAATCCACACAGACTGTTGCGGCTAAAGGTCAATTATCTGAGAGGCGCTGTGGGCTAAACACGGGGTTCTCTGCCAGACACTGTTCCAATAAACTCCAAAGCACTTCAGTGTCAGCAGAAATGTGTTTAATCTCTCTATCCAACCAAAGTTCTTGTATCAGATCCAAACAATGAATAAAACTGAAATAGACTTATTAAAGAATACGCGGTCAATAGAAATGTGACCCACAGCAATCTCACACTTCCTCATATAAACACAGATGAGTTGGTACTTTTCAAGCTTTATGAGACACACTCCACACCAACACACCCACCACCTACATGTAGATGCTGAGCATCACCTGTGGCTCCTCATAAATATTCACAACATACTAGCATGGCTCCTGCACAGCTATGGTTTGGGTTTTGTGTAAGTTTTGAATTCTGATTTTCATGTTTTCATTTATAAGTGTTCCAGTTTGGCTCTCTTGTGTGTTTCATGTTCATCAGTCACATGTGTCTAGTTGTGTTTTTTGTGTATTCATACTGCTTGGTTTTCTGTTTCTGTTGCCAGCTCATTGTTGTATTCATTCCTGTAGTCGTTCTAGTTGTGTCTCAATTTGATTAAAAGAAAAGACCAGATTTACTCCATCCCACCTGCTTCATGCCTCTTAATCCTGCATTTGGATCCATACTTCCACTGAGTCATAACAGATAATCCCACCTGAGAAAGATTCCCTTTCATATGATTTGTGAAATTAAAATCCCAGTTCTGCCGTATAAGCTGCTAAATATCTGTGTCGAATGTAAAACAATTTTAACATCATGGCCAAATCCTTTTTTTTTTTTAAATAAACACTTTTTTGTTCAAAAGAAACTTGAGGTACAAAAAATCTACAAATTTAAAAGCTTAAAGAAAATCTATAATTAAATTACCTTTCTTAATTTCTGCTCTAAAACTGACCTAACACTATCTGAGTTTAAGCTAAATTAACTAAAGCCAAAGTCTGCATTCTGATGACTGACAAATTTTTTTTCCTACACATTAAATCTCAGAAGCAATATGTAAAAAATTAAGGAAGGAAAAATTTTTATTTCCTTTGTCAAAAGTTAATTCAGATTTTTTTTATATTCAACGTGATGAACAGATTAGCTACTTACAGCCAGTAACTACATATAAAACCTAGTTTTATTAGAGAGGTATAATTAAGTCATTTAAAGAAAAACTCCATTGTTGTGATGCTTCATTGTGTGAGAGGGTGCTGATTGCAAATATATTGTCCAAATAAAATATTCTGTAAAAGCCTTTTGAATCTAAACACACACACACACACACACACACACACATATAAATACACACACACCCCAGTCGTTTTCACCCTTGACCTCAACTCTTTTGGTCCTCTATGCTTCAGTGGACATTACACATGGCCAAGAGAATAAATCTGTGTCTGCCTTATCTCACAAAGACAGGAACCGAATGTGAATTTATCTCTAAAATGGTGAAAGTGGATGATGAACCATTCTAATCAAGAAAAGAATAACAAAAATGAAAGAGCAATCAGCATAAAACATTACAAAAAGCAATGGCACAGTTAAATTCAAACATAGGAAGTAAAGTTTGAAGTTTTTTTTACTTGCAAACACATGTAAATTACCATCCAAATGATGCTTCCTGCCCAAAAACTGGTAGGGAATTATTCAAACCTCAGGCAGATGTGGATATATGGGATGCCAACAAAGAGCCTTGTGGTTGTTGAAACATTTAACTCAGCGTGAGGCTAATAGAGGAGGAATGTGAGCTGAGCAGCTAATTGTTTAAGCTTTTTTTTTTTTTTAAATTGAGGTTTTACGTTTCTTCGGTTGTCCTCCAAACAGAAACACAGCACCTGAGATAGATTTAGCAACATCAGCAGGAAATTCAGCAGTAAAACAATGTGAATATCCATTTAAAGGTAATTCTATAACAAATAGTTTTTAAAAAGGACAAAAAAGACATTTTACTCCACAGCAGAAAAAACAAGAGTGCAAGATGTCTCACAGTCTAATGCATAATTACTACATTATTGTATTTCCATATGACATATGACACTTTCATATTTTTTCAGTTTAACAGTATAAAAACAGTTTAGATGTTTAGATGAAACAGCTTTATCCAAAATTCAAATAATATTTAGGCACATAATTGTGTTACATCGTATGGATAAATAAAAATAAACATATGCTAGTTTACCTAATTATGCATATTCTATAATAAACCACTTTTCTCATTGTAGAGTCAACATAACATGATGAGAAAGGATTAAGTAAAAATTCTGTACCAGACACTTTTACTTTCACACTTTCACTGCAGTATTAAAGCATTTTCCAGCTCCAACATGTGCATTTGTGGATTTTGTCTTAATAGTACTTTCGGTAGTACAGCTCCCTAAATCTTTTCTGAGGATGTTGTTATGAAAGCTTGAGTGGACGTTTTTCCAGTTGGAGGTAAAGTTTTACTGGTAATCTGTGGATTCAAGCAGCAGGAAAATGTTTCACTGTTTTAATTTCAGCTTTTTGTCTTTCTGCATCACACCTCTGTGTTCAAAGTTCAAGGTTTGGTTGAGTTCTTGTAATTTACCTTGTAATTTATGCGTATAAATGGGGGCGACTGTGGCGCATGTAGTAGAGCGGGTCAATTCCTAACCGGCAAGTTAGTGGTTCAAATCCCGGCTCTGGCGTCAACATGTCGAAGTGTCCTTGAGCAAGACACTGAACCCCCAGTT